>CAUYQU010038574.1:0-56996 GCA_963574635.1 Cheracebus regulus
TTGAACTCTCTGTCTTCCAATGTGTCTGCTTTCTCTTTGATCTTCTCCTCTGTGGTATGATGCAGCATGAAAGCTCTCTTCAGAAGTTAGAGTCATGTCCTTGAACTTCCTAGCCTGCAGAGCCATGGGCTACATAAACCTCTTTTCTGTATAAATTGCCCAGTATCAGGTATTCTGTTATGGCAACACAAAACAAACTAAAATAGTGCAGGTGAGAGATGACTATGACCTGGATTAGGGTGAAGGTAGCAGTTATGAGAAAAGTGAACATATTTGCCAAAAATTTAGGCAGTGAATAATTCAATTATACTTTTTTGGATAACTACTTGAAAAGAGTTATCCCCATTTTACATGATGTAATTATTACATACTGCATGCCTGTATCAAAACATCTCATGTACCCTGTAAATATATACCTTAAAAATATATAAAAAGCCTACTGTTACGTGCAAAAGTTAAAATAATTTTTTTTTCATTTATGAGGTAAAAATAGACCTTGGAATAAATTGCTTATTAGTCTCATATATATATGCACATATATATACCATATATACACCTAATATATATTCATATATATAGTTTGTATATATATATTATATATATATTTTATATATATATATTATATTCCAATATATATATTATATATATATAAGGAAAGAGATGTCTTCCTTCTCTTGTTAGGACCTCCAGACAGGAATTCCTTTATGCACCTACACACAGGAGGCTTTGTTCTAGTCAATTTCTTCAGACTGCTGGTAGCCTCCAAACTCATCGTCTGGTAGGATCACAGAGAAATTAAAAGAGCCAAATATGAGGACAGTAAAGTCTTAGCCGCTAAGACCCCCTGAATTCTACCACTGGGTTTCCACCACTCTAATGATTCTAGGCTGCTTTGCCTACTCGTATCACTGTTTCCCTCTTTTCAAACCTTCCTCAAGAACATCTACATTATGAATCATGTAACCTGTGGTACCCCGCATGCTGGCACCAAGTTTTCCCACCTGGTCTTGCATCCCTGCTTCTCTGAATAGCATATAGATGTGCTTCTCCCAGGACTGTTGAGCCCCCTCTTCTGTTCTCTCCTTTAGTGCCTGATGGGCAGTAGCAGCCCACCTAGCCAGAGGGAAGACAAGACCTCTCCAAGTCTCAAAACGGTGCACAGTCCTTCCTTACCTCTAGCCTCAGAAATCTCAGCATCTCATTGATTAGCAACCTTCTCTGTGGCAAATATAAGGTAAGCCCTTTGAATGTAAAAAAAAAAAAATGATGTAATATATAATGTTTTTACTTTAAATATATATATAAAACATCAGTACCTCATATTTTACCAAAACATGATTTGTAGTCACAGAGATTAACAACTCATATGATTTACTATCAAGTATGGATTAAAAGGTAATTAGATATAGAGTCAACTTTATATAAATATATATTTTTTTCTCCCATATATATGGGAGGAAAAAAAGGTTCAGATGAAAAAGAACAGAGATGCTCTATTTTTTAATAAAGAAAAATGTCTCGAATTCACTCTATAGAAATTTAAAACTGCTTGGTGTTTTGGTGATCAAAATAAAATTATCAAAGCTAAAATACCAAATAGATATGTCACCAAATTGATTATTTTGTTCCTCACAGTATTTTTTAAAAATACATTCAAAAGAAAACTTTCACAGAACCAATAAAACACGCCAATGTGACTTCTAGAGAAATCTTCACTCAGCATACCTGAGTATTTTATATTCTGACTTCACTACTCATCTTGGCTACCCTGAAAGTAGATTCCAGCTTCCTGATTACCTCACCAGCCTGTCTATGGTTTCTTTTACCAGGCTGTCCCCTATACCAATCCAGTCCTGCTGTGTTTACTACCAAATTACCTCTCAATACCAGTAGCTGACCATATGCAGATTGCCCATATGGAAATGTATTTGAAGAGATAAACTAATGATCATCATCCTCGTAAACTCTTGGGAAAGAAGAGATCTATTTGATGTCAACACTGTGTCTATGTTCTAGCAAATAATATTTTGTTGAGTGAACAAAATAAATTTATATTTCAAAAGAGATGTGCACATAAAATTACCCTGTATGGGAAATTAGAATATCTTGGATCTGGTCTGGTCCTTTTGTTAACTAGATCTGATATCTTCGGCAAACTAGATATGATATTTTTGTTAACTAGATCTGATATCTGATTTCTGAGCTTCTTTTACCTCCATCAGTAATGGAAAATGTGAAACTAGACCTCTGAAGTGCCTTCCATCTCTCAATGTTCTCTAATTCTTTGATTTAAAATATATGATTTTATCACATCCCTAGAGATCCCCAAAGCATTGCTCCCCCTCGTCCTACATCTATCTCTGGGATAAAGTTAAACTTTGGTTCCCAAGCAAATTTCGAAGCTTCCCCTGGGGTCATTAAAAGTCTCAGTTTACTCAGAGCTCATTGGTTTTGCCTAGAAATCTCTGCTTGACTCAGCCAGTAGAGCAAGAGACTGCGGTTATTGTTTTGAGCCCGCCTGTAGCATAGTAACAATTCTAGGCACTGCAGAGTTGAACCATATGCCCAGCTCCCTGGGGAACCTCCTTACTTCAGTCTTTCCAGCATGTGTGTTTGCATTCTATCTTTCTGCCTTTATCCATAGGAAAGAAGAAACATGAAGATAATCCAGGACTGAGGGAAAATAATGAGAAGTGTAGCTACTCTGTTCTACGATTTCACATGATAAATGGAAAAGCTAAGTCCCAGGTGCAATGATGAAGCTCACCTAAAATAATAACAAATGATTGGATAAACCAATATCTTAACTCCTTTATTCCATTGGATTGAACCCCTTAGCGCTCTGTTCCTTGGAGAAATTCAGAATGCAAGTAGTAAACTAACTGAGACAGTTTACTTCTGAAGGAGGAAGATACTTTATATTTTAAAATAAACATATTTAACTCTAAACCAGTTTCAAACTGTCAATCACTCCTTTTGAGATACTATAAAAATAAACATATGTATGCTTAAAATCTTTTCAGATGACTTCTTACTTTCAATGATGCAAGTTGTATAAATAAAATCTCCATTTTTTTCCCACTTCAGTCCTAATATACCCATGAGAAAACATGGGTCACTAACTTGACATTCTCTTTCTGGAAGCCTGCCAGCCCTCAGGTTCTATCACATAAAATGTAATTATAAGTTGATTTGTTAAAATAAGTATGAAATAAATTGTAGCTACTTTTCTCCAAAGTAGACACCTTGGTGTGACATATGCTGATCTCACTGATGATATCAATGTTTTGGGAAGGATTTGCAGAGAAATTTCTTATGTTATTTTATAACCAAACTGATTGTTTTTCTTTTTTTTACCAAAAAAGAGTCTTTTGTTACTCATTTTCCAAAATCAACTCCAGGCAACATTTAGATGTTTCCTGAATTCAAGTACACTTCAAAAGATAAAGAATCACCCTTATTAAAAATAATAGTAACTGAAGCCAATTTTCTAAACATTCAGAGACCTTTCTTTTGATTCATGAATAACCATTTCATATATAATAATTATCACTGATTTTTAAAAGAGAATATTACTTTAATTTTTGTAGCCCTTAATCATTTTCAGAGTCCTTCCACATGTGCAAAATAATAGTGATACAGTTGTTTCTCACCAGCTGGTCTGGTCTTCTGGGTATTTCCTATATAAAGTCTTTGGGTTGTGTCGCAAAGCAGAAGAAATTCAAAATCTTGCTTGCACCCTGGGACTGCTTTTAGTAAATCAAAGACAATATGCTTACCTATACCTTGAAGCTCTATACTTCAAATTAATGTGCTCCTCAAATTTCCATCATTATTGAAAACTTCAGCTAGTAGGAAAACAATTTTATTAAAGCAACACATTTATCTTTCCGGAGACATTCTCTGCACTCCAGAGTTTGGCCACACTTTGAGAAATAAACTTAATAATATGAATCTCAAATATTGGAATATATGAAAGAGTTGCTATTAAATGTCTTTACTTCTCTATTTTTTCCTTACTTCACTGAACTCTGCATCTGAAAGGCTGCCAGACCTCAGATTCTGTTACACAGAATTTGAAATTCTACAGGGATCTGCTTCTCTATTATTGCAAGGTAACAGAAAAGAACAGTTGAAATAGAAGATTATCCTTGTATTACACTTGCTACCTCATGTTTGTTGGCAAAACTTATGACCCTTCTCTTGAAAGATTATGCTGTAATTGACTAAGGCTTTCTGATAAGAGCATTAAAATTCAGAGATAAAATTTTTATTTATTCATTTTTCTTTAGTGGCATTCCTTGTAAGAGGGCCTCTGGTCTGACATTTTAAGAATAGAACAATGTGGTCAGATTTTGTATTTATTTATAATCTCTGTCTTTTTTCTCATGATTAGAGATTGAAACTCAGATTTTCCTGATAATGAAACAAGACTATGACCTCAAGATATGCTTTATCCCAAATCCCACAATGAATCTAGAACTAAATTAGTGGATGAGGCTCAGTGATTAGCTCTCCAATAGAGGTTAGGCAAATCACAGAATCTCCTGCTATCATACTTATCCAAACTTCCTACTACCTTCCCTTTCCCCTACAACCACCCACTGACCTACATTCAAAAAGAAAGTTGAAGAGCTCACCATGAACATGGAAATTATACAGAGATAAGCGTGAATGTTAAGCTCATTGGATGCTTCAGGCTGAGAGAACCTTTTAAGTTCTTTTAGTCCAGATTCCCTGATTCAGGTGAAGACCTTGAGGCCTAGATTAGACAGTAATTAACATACAATATTAGAGGGATTGGTGACCGAATTAGAAAAAAAAAATCATGTTTTTGTAGATAAAGCTCATTTTCTTTTTGAGAATGATCATATCAAGATTGAGATAAAAACTTTTCCTTGCTGATTGAACTAAAATCATAGTTAAACTGCATGTGAGATCCGTAGATGTTCTTTTAGAGTCTCTGAGGCTTTTTGGAACCACCCCGCCTCACCCCCACCACTTCAGCCAAAGCTCTTTGATTACGTTTGCATATAATATATTAGAAAAATAATAAGATACTGCTACTTCAAACTTTGAAAAACCTGGCTTCAGAAAAGTCACACATCCAGCCAATATACCCCATGAAGTTCAGGCAGGATCTGTGAAGAAGAAGACATTGTTGAGGATAAGGAAAATATGCAAGATTTACTGAGGGTTCAAAGTTGAAACATCAATATTGTTCAACTGCACAAGAGTTTAGAAGTTGCTTTTGCTTTTACTTTCCATTGCATTTGTGGTGTGTTTTTCTCCATTTCCATGGAGAAGAATATTCTCATTTACTTATAGGTTATAGGTCAAGATGATCAAGAAAACAAACCAAGCAACTGTGATCCAGCAGCAGAGTATCATGATGGATCTAAACACAATGAGGATTCGATGAGGGCTCAGAGATAGACTGAACAATAATGTGAAATCCAAGAGGCAAGTTGAAGAAACTTGGAAAAACAAAGGCAGAAACATTGATCAGTCAAACAAAATAATCTTGGAACACTAGAGAAATGAGACAGTGTCTTCACTTTCGTCTTCTCCCCTTAATGTCCTCTATTCTTTTGCAGTGTTTCCCATATCACTAAATCTGTCAACAAACACCAGTTGCTCAAACAACAACAAAAAACCTTAGAATTATTCTTGACATATTTTTTCTCATACTCAGTGGCAAATCCCGCAGCCTTGTCCACTGAATTTTTTTTTTTTTTTTGAGACAGAATTTCACTCTTGTTACCCAGGCTGGAGTGCAATGGCGCCATCTCGGCTCACCACAACCTCCACCTCCTGGGTTCCAGCAATTCTCCTGCCTCAGCCTCCCGAGTAGCTGGGACTACAGGAGCACACCACCATGCGCAACTTACTTTTGTATTTTTTAGTAGAGTTGGGGTTTCACCATGTTGACCAGGATGGTCTTGATCTCTTGACCTCATGATTCACCCTCCTTGGCCTCCCAAAGTGCTGGGATTATAGGCATGAGCCACCGTACCCGGCCCTGAAAATTTTAAAACTATCTCACTAAAGCAATTTCTTTATTTCTAATCTAGGCCACTACTCTAGAACAACTAAAATCTTTCACTTGATAAATTGCAATAGCTTCTTACCAGTCTCCAGCTTCCATTCTTGTCTCTTGCAACTTTTTCTACATACAACAAACAAAAAGCTCAATTAATAAAAAGATAATGGAACTAATAGATAATTATAATAGGTTGCAGGATCCAAAGTTAGTATACAAAAGTCAGTTGCTTTTCTATATTCTAGCAATGAACAAGTAGACTTGAAATTTAAAATAAAATGCCATTTACATTAGCAGTCCCAAAAGGAAAATACTTAGGTATAAATCCAACAAAGTATGCATAAAATCTATATTAAAAAAACTATAAAACTCTGTTGAAGGAAATCAAAGAAGAACTAAATAATAGAGTGATGGTCAATGTTCATGGCTAAGAAGACTGAATGTTGTCAAAATGTCAGTTCTTCCCATTTTGATCTACAAATTAAAAGCAATCCCAATAAAACTTCCAGTAAGTGGTTTTGTGAATATGACAAACCGATTTAAAAATTTATATAAATAGATGAAAGACCCAGGATAGTCAACAAAATATTAAAGGAGAAGAATAAAGTTGAAGGACTATCACTATCCAACATCAATATTTACTATATAGCTACAGTAATCAAGACTGTGTGTTACAGGTAAAAGAATAGACAAATAAATAAATGGAACAGAATAAAGAGCCCAGAAATGGACCTATATAAATATAGTGAATTCATCTTTGACAATGGAGCAAAGGCAGTATAATGGAGAACAGATTATTTTCAACAAATAGTGCTTGAACAACTGGACAATCATATGCAAAATATAAAAATAAATCTAGACACAGACTTTACAGCCTTCACAAAAGTTAACTCAAAATAGATTACACCTAAATGTAAAACACAGAATTATAAAACTTTAAGAGGATAATACAGCAGAAAATCCAAATGACCTTGAGTTTAGTGATAACTTTTTCAATACAACACCAACAGTACAATTCATGAAAACAAAAATTGATAAACTTAACTTTATTAAAATTAAACTTTTCTTCTCTGTCAAAGGCACTTTCAAGAGAATAGGAAGATAAGCCACACTGGGAGAAAATACTTTCAAAAGACATTATCTTGTGAAGAATTGCTAACCAAAATACCCTCAAGAAAAAAAAAAAAACCATAATGGCCGGTCACATTGGCTCATGCCTATAATTCCAGCAGTTTGGGAGGCCAATGTGGGAGAATCAACTGAGGTCAGGAGTTCGAGATTAGCCTGGCCAACATGGTGAAACCCTGCCTCTACTAAAAATGTAAAAATTAGCCAGGCATGCTGGGGCGTGCCTGTAATCCCAGCTACTCAGAGACTGAGGCAGAAGAATGGCTTGAACCTGAGAGATGGAGGTTGCAGTGACCTGAGATTGTACCACTGAACTCCAGCCTGGGTGATAGAGCAAGATCCATTAAATAAATAAATAAATAAAAACTCTAAAAAATTTAAAATTCAACAACAAGAAAACAAACAACCTGATTTAAAAAATTGTCCAAAGACCTTGACATACATCTCACCAAAGTTGGTATACAGATAGCAAATAAGCATTTGTATCTTTTGAAAATGTTTTCTCCCAATGTGGCTTATCTTTTTATTCTCTTGAAAGTACCTTTCACAGAGAAGAAAAGTTTAATCTTAATAAAGTTTATTAATTCTTTTTTTCATGAATTGTACTGTTAGTGTTGTATTGAAAGATACTCCATGTCATATGTCATCAAGGAAATGCAAACTTGAACAGTGAGATACCACTACACACCTGTTAGAATGATGAAAATCCAGAACACTGACAATACTAAATACTGCCAAAGAAGGGGGAGCAACAGGAACTCTCATTCGTTACTAGTAGGAGTACAACACTGTACAGCTGCTTTGGATGAAATCTGGCAATTTATGACAGAACAAACCATACCCTTGTCATGTGACTCGATCAGCAATGATTTTTGACATTTTGATCAGAGTTTCAATTTTTCTTATTATCCATACTTAGCTGAATCAAATCAATGTAAAACATAAAGTATAATTTGAATTTGTAAGATAAACAAATATGTGTAAATGATGAATTGTAAGGATTTTACATATGTAAATATTGTACATTTCTGTTTTCACATTTTTAATTAAACATTATCTATCAAACTGATTATAAATCAAAGCTGATGAAGGCTGTGGTTCATACTCATACCAATATAGCACAAAATTGAATTCCAAAGATCCTCTAAAATAGCTCCACTTATAATAGGGAAAGCTGAAATATAAATTGCTCCCTTTTATTAAAAATATGCTAAATAAAATCTCAATAGAATCTAAGTTAAATATAAAATCTTTAGTTATAAAAGAATAGGAATAAAATGAAAGTCACTACTTGGTTTGTAAATGGGGAAATAACTTCTCAACATAAAAGCAAATGAATAAATTACAAAATAGGAGACTTCAAGAGTTTACTACATAGACAATTTTCAAACTTTAAAATTAAATATAAATGATGAACTTTAAAAGAATCAAAACACATAGTATGCAGTACTATTATCATTGATATAAAGAATTCTGACAAATTAATAAGATGAATGCTTCAATTGTGAAAGAAAAAAAGGCATAATAGGGATTCCAAATGAAAACAATACAAATGAATGTTAAACATTAACATTTTAAAATATTCCTATTTTTGCTTATCAAATTGGTAAAATCTAAAAATAATACTGCCTGAAAATTCTATGAATCATCATTCTCATCTACTCTGGGAATGAGTATAAATTGGCCTGGATTCACAATCCCTCATCCACACTTCCAAAGTTCAAAGGTTTTTTCATTGCTCATTTGCTACTAAACACTGACTTGAATTCATATGATGCTACTCATAGTTTTTATTGATTCTGCTTTACCAGACCATCAATACATTTTGCTAAGGAAAGCATTTCCCTAGACTCCAAATAGGATATTACTTCATAGGTGTCAAAAGCAACACATTACCTTTCTAAAATCCAAAAGTTAGAGATCCTCAGAAACTTAATCTAAGAAAAAATACTTTAAATAATGATGTTGATGAGTGCTCTAAAAAATAGAGCCCAAGTTCAGAAATTTGGATTAATATTTCCCTGGTTCAGACTCTCAGACTTGATGAAATTAAATGTCATATGTTACTCTTTGTATTTAAAAGAAAATATTACTCATTGTTTAGCCCCCACTTTTAAGTAAGAACATACAGTATTTGGTTTTTCATTTCTGATAAAATAATTTGTTTTCTTTTGGACATATACTGGTAATGGGATTGCTAGATTGAATGGAATTCTGAGTTCTTTCAGGAATCTTCAAACTGCTTTCCACAGTGGCTGAGTTAATTTATATTAGCATCAACAATATATAAGCATTACCTTTTCTCCACAGCCTCACCAACATCTGTTGTTTTTGAGTGCTTAATAATAGTCATTCTGATTGTGAGATGCTATCTCATTGTAGTTTTGATTTGTGAGAAAATATTTTTCATTTACCAATTGTTGACTCAGGGTATTTGTTATTCTTTGTCATTTATCATAAGGGAATATATAAAGAGCTTGAACATAGTTTAAACCTCAAGATAGAAAGTTATAATATGATAGAATATTATTAATAATGTTTATGAAGCTTTTTTGCAGTTTGTATACCACTAGAACGTCTGTTTTCTAATTTGTTCTTTGTGTGTGTATGTGTTTCTGGGTTTATAAAAATGGAGTTTAAAAAAACACAAATACATATGAAGAATAACACATTTCTGAGTTCTCACAACCAGTATTAATATCTATTGTCATTCTGCCATTTTTTTAAAGGAACACCTTCTGCTTAAATTGAAGTCTCCTGTGACTTACTTCCACCTTTTACATTCACACATATATCTTATATATATATATATATATATATATATATATGAATACACACATATATCTCTATGAACAATATATAGATTCTTTTGCATAGTGTGTGTAACAGGTATTTTAAATTTTATATAACTTTTATTGTATATATTGTTTTTCCCCTAATTTTGGTATTCAACATTATATTCTAACTTTTATCCATGTTGGGAAGAAATACGCACGCACACGCACGCACACACACACACACACACACACAATTTGTCATTTATTCTGTAAGCTACAAAATTTTCATGTCATTTATTCTTCAAAATAACCCTCCCACACCCACTTTACAGATATTATGTGAGTCATCAGGATCTATACAAGAGACTTAACTAGAATTGTTGTCAACTTAGGTGTCTGATTTTTTTTTTTAAAGATAGAAAAGCCAGGTTTACAGAAACATGGAAATTCATCATTGATTATCAATTTTGGTTGTCCTGGAGAACATTTAGAGATTTGTATATTTTTGAGGGATGAGTTAGAAATGATGGCTTTAGATTTTACTAGTATAATTTATATGTGAAGCTTCTGACATAAATGAAATATAACTGCATGTATGTTTCCCACTGTCCTCCAAATTTTCATCAGTGGAGCAAGTCCCCAGGAGTGCTGGATGACACCCCACTGGCCCTGCGACTTCAATTCTTAGGTTATGGTCTTCTGGTGACTTCAAGTGTAAACACAGTCTGAATTTGGAAACTATAATGCCCTGTCCAAGACACCAGACAAAATCTTGGGCCTGATGTATCAGCTAATTGTTTCCCTGGTGGAGTTTGGGTCCACTTCAGACTGGAGGCCTTGAATGAGTCAAGGGGTGAGCTAAAAAGGCGCAAGGTTTCCTCTCTTTGCTCTCTCCCCACCTGCTTTTTCACCCTCTCACTAGTTGTGTCCAGGTTTTGTTCTCTGTAGGAATCTAAGTAGGAAAAGAAGGAAAGGCAAAAGGATAGGACATTTTGACCTTGGTGGGTGGTTTGCTGATCTGCGGACCTGACAGTTGAGTAAAGGGGCTGCCCCTAAGTGGGCTGGCAGGTAACAGCCAGATTTTTCTCATAGTAAAGCTTTTGTGACTTCTGTGGAGATTCCATCCCAGGTTTCTCTCTTAGATCACCTGAAGCCTCCATTTCAGGTGGCTCTTTGTAATCCCTTTATCAGCATCTGGCTATCAGCAGTTACATATCAAGTGCTTTCTCCTTGCCCTTCCAGGCAACATCATCAGACGGGAGCAAGAAGGTCCTTTGTTGGCTTTCTCTCCTGTGACCTTTATCTAACTTTGGAAAGCCTCAGCTACCTTACTTATGTGAGGTGACCAGATTCCAATGCAGAAGACCTCTCCAGGCTCTATCACCACAGCCAGGTCTGCTTTACCCTTCAGATTTCCTAATTAAACTTGAAAAAACTTTCTCAGAAGTGAGGCAAGCAAAGTGCTTTATATCTCCCGACTACCGGAAGCAAATTTCTGAGCTCTTTCAGTTATTTCCTTGAAAACCCTCTTGGCATATTTAAAGTGAGAGATTGACAGCCTTCCACCATAAATGAGTAGGGTGGAGATTTAGAGTATAACAACGTATTTCCAAAGAGAAGTCTCTGCAAATCCCCTGACCATATCCTCTTACAGACTAGGCATCATTTTATGTATAAAACTGCATTGATGGGAAGGGGTTTGATTTTTACTTGGGTAATGGATGTGTGTTTTATCAGACCATTAGTCAAAAATGAAGTAGAAAAAATATCATCCTAATTTCCTGTGTTACCTGACCAAGTGTCGCAGGGAAAATGTTTTAATGACTCTGCAATGTCCCCACACTTAAAATGAGGATTAAGTGAGGTAGTAATACTTACAACAACCATCTGAATTAATAATTCAGATGGTTGTTGTATTAAGTGAATTAAAACAGTAGAGGCTGAACACATGTCTGGCTCATCATAGAACTCAGTAAGTATTAGTTGTATTGAGTTGTCTTTCAAAATTCAACTCAACTCACATTTTCCTAATTAGCTTTTCTTAATTTGTCCTTTCAGTGTTAAGCATGCTCTCCTCAGTGTTCTGAAAGAGTCTCGGGTGAGTTCTTTTTTGTTTCTCAAATTTATGTATCAAATTATTACAAATGGGAGTGTGTATGTCTGTCTTCCTTTTCAACCTCTCAAGCCAGGGACTTTGACCTATTTGTTTCTCAAGCATTTATCATGTTTGAGGAGTGAACAAATGGGCAGGTCTGATCAGATGGCTAGACACTCAAGAACAGATCAAGAGTGTCCATAAGGTTGAGGCAGAGAAATCCAGGAAGCGGAGGTTGCAGTGAACCAAGATCACACCACTGCTCTCCAGCCTGGGTGACAGAGCGAGACTTCATCTCAGAAAAAAAAAGTGTCCATAGATGGTCAACTTTGCTGAGGTAGATGAATGAATGAGTAAAGACTGCAGAGCAAACAAATCTCTGAAAGCTTTCAAAAAGCACAGAAATATGCACAGTTTACACATAGCTGTGCCAATATTTTCCTATTAAAGCCATAAGTATTTGTAACAAAAACAAACTAAGAAAGCATTGGATTCTGCTAGATGTTTAATGATACTGTGCTGTGTTCAGAAAGAAAAGCAAATATCTTTATAATTATTCCATTTGAGTAATTTACTGATGGAATATCATTCTAAAAAAATGATGGCCAATAGCTTCTTATTCCTTCTAGATAACTCTAGCTGTTTATCATTCCTTTAGGCCTTAAATAGAAAAAAATAGAAATTCATAACTGATCAAATTACCTAGATGATGAAACTGTTGAGTATTAACACTGTAAAGTGTAATAAAATTAGAAATCATTCTTATTTATATAAAGTTAAATATAGTATTACATTATTTTTTCTTTTAATTTATATGTTTTAGTAGTAAATACATTCTTTAAAAATAACATGCTGTTGATTGGGACTAAAAGGCAACAAAACAGAAAGAAAATTGATTTTGTTGGCATTTAAAGACTGTTAGGTTGTTTTTCAAATTGAAACCTTCTATAGTTATAGAAGTTAGCAGATGAAAATCTTTAGGAATCAGCAAGAGAAAATAATAGTGAAGTTTTTTGCTTCTTTGCTTTCCCCTTTAAAGCCAAAATCTTCCATTTGTTTAGTTGCATAAAATCTGAAGCATTGGGAATATATTTTTCGAGCCATGAAAAATAAAATTACCTTAGCCTGCATAATTCTCCATAGGTTTTTCTGCATAGGATAGTTTCAGCAACAGATGTAGAAATTATGCTGGACCTTTGGATATGTCACCATTTTCCCTCCTACTTCAGTCCTAGTGAGATAAGGTACCCTGAAAAAGTTTAGATGGCACTATGGGGAATGAAGACCTGGATTTGACTTATTCTTCCTTCAATGTGCTATTCAACTTTGGACAAGTTATTCAACCTCGGCTTAGTTATAAACGGGTACCTTTGTTTAGCTACTGGTAAGTTGGAAATGAGTACATTTACTTTCTAAGGTTATTTTGAATCTCAACAAAGTCAACTTTTATTAAATGACTTAGAAATTTCTACATGCCCTATTTTTTTCTTGCAAAAAACAGAAACTATTTTTTAAAAAGGGATACTATTTTATATAAAGGGTAATACTCTTCATGGTTGGGTGGGGCGGGGCAGTACTCTCTTCTGTTCTCAACTTGGGACATACTAATGTAGTTTAGTCCAGCTCAGAGTGAATTAGCCCTTAATTCAACAGGTAAAACCACACTTATTTTGGTCTATAAAAACTTGAAGCATAGAGAATGCATTTAATTCATTCATAGTTTGGCTAGATGTTTGACTCTGAAGTATATGTATATGTAGAACAATGTTCCTCTTTATACAAAAGCAGCTTTTTCTAAAGAATCAGCAGCTGGCCAAGGTACCGAGTCGCTTCTATTGAACACAGCTCTGGGCACTTGAATGGTTCTTGTCAAGGTCCCCAGACCCTGCTGGTTTATATGACACAGACTGTCAGTGGTCCCCTTTAAAGGATGGCGTCCATAAGGCATCCTTGCTCCCTTTCTGCTTTTCTGACCCACCTTCCTTAGGCTTTCTTCTTCAAAACTCTTGTTCAATTTCTTGTGCTTCATGGGCTTAATGACTAATCAGAAATAATTTAATGGCCCGATCGCATGGAACTCCATGCAACATAAAATATACCTTATACCCTCATTCGGTGTATGTGGATCAAATTCTTAGAAACACAACTGCTGCTCTTTTCTAGCTGGAGAAAAGGGAGAGTTATTTATTTTCTTCTTGATACATGATCAGTTGGCAACTAGGCTTCTTGGTAAAGCAGCAAATTCCTAAAACACGACAGAGTTTCCCTGCCCTATGACACCAGCAGCACTTGCCTGGATTTCTGAGTTGGAAATAAAGTACTATACTCAGGCCTCACAGAGAATAGAGCTGGAATGCCAGGTATGGAAGAGTTTAACTCTCAGAGGCCACACCATTGTTTTCATTGCTTCTTCTCTATGCATAATTTTGCTCAATTTCCCTCTCTTTGCTATCCAGCTTCCTCTGCATAGTCATCTTGCGCTTAATCCAGTATGACTGTGATCCCGTGATAGACATCATGATTTCCTAGGACCGGCACCTACCTTCAACTAGTGACACTCTCTGGGCCTCTTAGATCAGAGAGGCGATTAGCTTGGCCCGGATTAGTGGTTCTATTTCCCACTCCCTGAAAATTCCATTAAGATAACTTATTGGTCACCAAAATAATCTTTTGATAAAGCAAATCAGAGTTTATTCCTTGAGGTAATAAGGGAGTATAATGTCTTGACCATCTTAGCAGCATCTTATAAGAGTCTGATGGATTTCAGGGATGAATTTGAGGATTTGGAAGTCACTTTGAGTCTTTCAATGCTGGAACCAACTTTGGATTGGACAAGTTAGTGAAAGAAAAGTTTAGGGCTGGTTAAGACAAGAAAGTAAGAGTTTCTTAGAGTCTTAAAGAGTAAATAGTCTTTTGATGAGCCTACTAAAGTGACCTATTGTCCCATGAAGGGATAAGGGGAGCTAGAGGAGTGGTCTGTTGTTCAGATGAATGGTTTTTGGAGGAAGTTCTTAAAACAGACAATAAAGCCAGTTGGAACTTCTTCTTCCTGGGCCAGAGTTTTCTAAAGTCCTGTTAATTTAGTCAGTGAGCTATATGTTTTAGATTGTTTGTCTCCTCAATTCACAATGCCATCTCTTATTAGAATCACATGGCAGAGAGAGGGCACATACTGTGATTCATACCGTTTCAGGACATCAAAGTTTTATCTTGAGGAGAGGTGCTTGGCAACTGGTAATTTTTTTTTTTTTTTTTTTTTTTTTTTTTTTTTTTTTTTTTGAGATGAAGTCTTGCTCTGTTGCCCAGGCTGGAGTGCAGTTGTGCGATCTCAGCTCACGGCAACCTCCGCCTCCTGGGTTCAAGCAATTCTCCTGCCTCAGCCTCCCCAGTAGCTGGGATTACAGGCGTGCACCATCACACCCAACAAATTTTTGTATTTTTAGTAGGGACAGGGTTTCACCATGTTGGGCAGGCTGGTCTCAAACTCCTGACCTCGTGATCCACCTGCCTTGGCATCCCAAAGTGCTGAAATTACAGGCGTGAGCCACCACACCTAGCTGGCCATTGGTAAATTTTTATAAAGCTTCCTAGGTGATTCTAATGTTCAGCCAGAGCAGCAAACCAATGGCCTAGATCAACATTTAAAGCCAGGCCACATAACCCAGTGGTTTTTTGTGAGCATTTGATCAGTTATCCATTTATAATGGTGGTGGTAAGTGTCAGGTAAGACATGTAATATATAAGATCACTCCTTCTTGGAACTGTGGGAGTGGCAGGAAACTGAAAACATGTCTATCACAGGTATTCATTGTCTCTACGGAGTGCCTGGTCTGGGATGAATCACAGTTATGTACCCTCCACCCACATTTTTAATACAGGTGTTAAAAGGCCAACACCCTTGGAAATCATAGGGGTTTAAACTGCCAGTATGCGAGTACTCTGTCTAGAGCTTGTGTAGGCTGGATATACCAGGTGTCATGGCTGCTGCGGATGACTAGAAGTGGGTGGAGGCAGCAAAGGGAATCTTGTTGTTCCTGGGCCATGGTCCAGAGGCTCCAAAGAACAGACAGTGAATAGATTATGAATCAGCTAATTGGTGTGACAGTATCAAATTATGGCCAGGATATGGCTGTTGAAAATATCAGGGAAAGGCAGAAGTGGGAGAAGACTAGAGGCCTGTTGGTGCAGGAAAAGGGATTGGCAGGAATTTAAACCAGTATACTACAGTGTTCTTGGCTGGGGAAGGCAAGCCCAGTAGGAACTGAAAGCGAGCCCCTAGGAGAACACAAAAAATAATCTTGCCATATATTATCAGAGAAGAAAAGGCTCCAGTATAGATACTGCTGTTGGGCATGCTTTGGTCTCAGGCTACTTGAAAAAAGCAGAACTGTGAGTACTATACACAAAGACCAACCATAGGAGCAGAGAATTCAGGATTAGTAGCATAAAGGACATGGAGACAACCTCCCAGTGTTTTCCCAGATGACAAGGAGCCAAAAAGGAAAATAAAAATTAAGTCAGGGAGGGCACGGTGGCTCACGCCTGTAATCTTAGCACTTTGGAAGGCTGAGGTGGTCAGATCACTGGAGGTCAGGTGTTTGAGACCAGCCTGGGCAACATGGTGAAACCCTGTCTCTACTTAAAAAATACAAAATTTAGCCAGGTGTGGTGGCAGACGCCTGCAATCCCAAACTTGGAAGGCTGAGACAGGAGAATTGCAAGTACATGTTTTTAATGTTGTCTGTCTTCTGTGCTGTTCCTGTAAGTTTGCTATTAAAATACGTTAAACTATGAAAAAAAAAGAATTGATATTTATAGATAGTAAGTGAAAAAGCAAGTCGAAAAAGAATACGTTCAGTATGGTAACATTTATATATACACATATACAAGTATATAGAAGAGTAGCTGGGTGTCACGGCTGCGTGTCAAACCTGTATTTCCCAATATTTGGGAGAACTACTTGAGACCAGGAGTTTAATGCTGTGGTGTGTTATAATCATGTCAGTGAATAGAAACTGCACTCTAGCCAGGGCAACATAGCATGACCTTTTCTCTAAAAAGTAATATAGCAATGTAATTCATTTATTGATACATGCATATATTTAGAAAATGAATAAAAATATAGATTGCATATGTGCCAAATCAGTAAGAACAATTTCCTCTGAAGAGGGAATTGGGGTTTGGGATGGTATCACACAACATTATGTATAATATTCTATTTATTTTCTTTCTCTGTACTGCTAACTAGAATAACCAGTTTAAATATTTTATTTTTTAAAACATGAAGTACATTTGTTATAATAGTATCATTTATAATTTTGATATGGTAGGCTTGTAGGTGTTGTTTATATTTTTGCCAGTCTTAAACCAACCAAAAGTAAATATACGAACATGAACAGAAAAAAAAATCACATGGTGCTCTTCATAATATTTAATAAATAGTAATAATTAAATTTATCTAACGCTGTACAGGGTATTAACGATGTCAAGGATAACATTTAGCCCATGCTTCCAAGGAGCATCCAATATCTAAAGACACACACACATACACATATACACACACGCAATTACAAGAGTAGGTATAAATTTTATGAAAACACATATGAGGAAGACATTATTTTTTGTTAGAAAAGGGAAGTCAAGAAAAACTACAAAGCAGAAAAACATTTTAGATTGGCCACTCAGAAAGAGTAGGATATTCTGAAATGGGGAACAGCATGAATAAAGGCATAGAGATATAAAACAAGTAGACTTTTTAAATAACAACACCACATATTGTGTGATTGGATTATAAATTTGGTATGGATTATAAAGGTAAATGACAGAAAATAAGCCTGGAAATTGGGGATAGTTAATAAAGGGCCTAGAATGTTATATTAAGGAGTTTGGGGTACAGATGTATATCTCAGTAAGATAATGCTGTTGCTGATGTGGAGGATAGATTGAATTGATTTGAGTCTGGAGGAAGGAATACAATAATCTAGGTAAAAGAGACCCATCGTTCATTACTAGATGATGGTCAATATCTAGTGAGTCACTTTTGTATCACCTACTACAAATATAGTCTCAACATTTCAGAAATGAACTGAAGGTCAGAGCTGGAATGATTAGCCTGATGGGGACTGGTGGCAACCCCAGAGAAAAGCTAATATTAGCCTCAAAACAATCAGAAAAGTTGAGTACAAAGCTGCTCTTTACTCAATAGAGAAAGCTTTCTGTTGACCATCTATTACTTATTATAAAGAATAAATATATAATCAACTCTCTCTAGGCAAAGAAGGTTTATTTGTTTGTGAAGCAAAACCAGCTTTCTTGAATGGTTGTACTGTAAATAAGAGCCCTTTTTAACTACATGCTTAAGAGTCTGGTGAACCTGCCAACGGGTGGGTCACCTTGGCTGGAGTAATAATGCAGACTGGCTCCTCCGCAGGAAAATTAGGGATTTGCAATAAACCACCAAAGACCCTGAAAGCATTTGTCTGAGTGACCTACATACTTGCTGGAGTGACATTCTGGATGGAGACAGAGTTTTTTCTTTGCTCTCATTCTCACCTCACTCTCCCTATCCTGTAGAGATAATATTGCTCTGAATATCAGAGGTCTTTGAGTTAGACTTATTTATACCTTTACATCCCATAAGATTTTTAGAAACTTGCTCACCTCTCAGTATTCCAGGGCCCTCATCTGAGAGTAAATTTTTTTTTTTAAATTTCTCTCATCTGACTGCATCTTGACCTTGGAGCAGAGAATATGATAACTACATTATCAGTAGTTTTCTTCAGCATGCAGATTTAGCAGTCATTCAAATCCTCTCTGCTAATTTGTGCAAAGGAAGCCCAATTCTGAAAACATGTGTCTGAAAAACATGCCCATTTATCTTCTAGCCTTTCAGGGGAATAATGATCTAAACATGGCCACTAATTTCAGAGTATCAGAGAAAAAGCAATAGTACAAGGCCCAATTAGATAGAGATGAGTGGAGCTCAGCTGACCCCAAAGATCTGAGATCTTGAGTCCTAATGACTCTCTCTGGCTTTTTCTACACTGCTCAGGCCAGAGTCTTCCTGTAGAATTCCTTCAGAGACATATTAGGTGCTTGGCTACTACCTTGCACTGTTTTTATGGTTCTTGTTCTGTTTCTAATATCTGGTCCAATCAGGTAATCTTCTCTTATTTGATGATGTTGGAGGCCTTACCCATCTCACATCTCAGAGGTTTGTGAGTGAATTTAAAGTAAGGTCTGTGCTTCTCTTTAAATAAATAATTTGGAACACATAATGTAAAGGTCCTTTCAAGATCCACATTCTCACTCTTGCCAAGGGCTTTCAGCTCTATGCTTGGGAGATGGAAAGCAATGTGGAAAATGTTGATAAAGATCTTTTATTAACTGTGAAACCAGGGGTGAATTATTTACTTTACAGGATCTTCAATTTATTTGTAACTAAAATCAGAGACAAAATACTCACTTATAAAATTGTAATGAGCATCACTTGAAGGATAAAATTTGTGTAAGAGCTTTTGAAGTAAAGGAGATGTTCAGTACACCGTAGTTCATGTCACTATTCTACTCAAGATAATCAACCGAGAAAAGGGGCTATTGCATTTTAGTATTAATAGCAACTTCAAATTTCAAAACTGAATTTTTGTAAGTCCTTGTTTTTTCAGTTTTCTTTTGAAGGCAAGGAATAACATTGTTATGAATAGGTTATAGTAGGTGGGAATGGGGTAGAAGTGGGAAGTCGGATGTTGAGAATACTTTCTTATTTACTGATCTCCTCATCTGACTACACAGTGATGGACTGCTGTCGTGCATCACAAACTTATGCTTTGTACCTTTCTCTTTCCATTAATCTCCTTTATGAAAAGATAGCTTTGTTATTACTCTGTATTCACACCTGAGTAGCCAAACATGGCTGAAGAAAAACATGGGCTCACTTTATACTTACAACTCACTTTAGATTTATAACACAAACCTCAGACGTGACCTCAGGGCTAGTAAGCAATTCACTTAGGTCTCATGATTTAATATGTTCTACTCTTTTTGGTCATCTTTTTAATACTTTTTCCCATATCTGAAAGTCTTGCTTACCTGTTTACTGATAGCATAGGATTTTGTTTTACATAGTCACCTGAAAAAAATAGAAATGATTAGAACACAGTTTTGTCATCTTCCCTCCAACAAACTGTAGCTGAGCTATATTGGAATTCATATTCTGTGCTGTACTTTCTGTTAATATGATGAGCTATATCCTTTTCCTAATTAAGGTCAGAATTTTCACTTGTGTTCTGAAATCTACTTCTTGGCTAGGCTTGATCACTCATGCATGTAATCCTAGAACTTTGAGATGCCAAGGCGGGTAGATCACCTGAGGTCAGGAGTTTGAGACCAGCCTGGCCAACATAGTGAAACCCCATCTCTACTAAAAATACAAAAATTAACCAGGCGTGATGATATGTGCCTGTAGTCCCAGCTACTCAGGAGGCTGGGGCAGGAGAATCGCTTGAACCCTGGAGGCGGAGGTTGTACTTAGCTGAGATCCTGCTACAGCATTCCAGCCTGGGTGACAGAGTGAGACTCTGTCTCAAAAAAAAAAGAAAGAAATCGACTTCTTCTTCTCTCCTCAAGGACTTTATTCTTACATCATAAATGTTATACTTTCTCTAAAATAATTTCTATCAACGTAAACCTGCTATAATGTAGTTTACCTTTAAAAAGGCTTTATGGATTTGACGTTTTCTGCTCTTCAGAAAGTAGTCCATATTCTACCTTCATCTTTTTCCTCCTGTTAACTCCAAACACTCTAATCACGAATCCCTTCCACTCCACACTGACTCCACTTACCAAAGTTACCAACAAGCCTCATGAACTACATCCAGTCATCAGTTCTCAGTCTTTATATTATATAACTTAGAAGCAACATCACCACAGTGGATTATTCATCAGAATGGATTATTCCTGCTTTGATATATTTCCTGTTTTTTTTTTTTGTTTTTTTTTTGCTTTTTTTTGGGAGGGGTTGTTTGTTTTGTTTTTAATGCCTTATCAGTTAGGCAAAAGATTCTAACTTCATAAGGGCCATCATTTCATAGCCACTTTACATGTAAATTTCTGTAGAGAAAGATCTTCCTCGAAAAAAATATGAATGTGGCTTTTCTTGTGGGTAAACAGTGATATCCAATCTGTTTCCTGAAAAGTAAACAATATTTAAGAGAGTTGGGCCAGGTGTGGTGGCTCACTGTAATCCCAGTACTTTGGGAGGTCAAGGTAGGTAGATCACTTGAGGTCAGGAGTTTGAGATCAGCCTGGCCAATATAGTGAAACCCTGTTGCTACTAAAAATTAGCTGAGTATGGTGGTACTCAGGAGGCTGAGGTACAAGAATTGCTTGAACCTGGGAGGTGGAGGTTGCAGGGATCCGAGATCATGCCACTACTCCAGCCTGGGGGACAGTGAGACTTTGTCTTTAAAAAAAAAAAAAGTTGAGAGAGCGCTGCTGAGAAAAACACCACCAGCTTTTATTTATTTGTTTATTTATTCATTTATTTATTTATTTTTTAGAGGGTTTCTCACTCTGTTGCCCAGGCTGTAGTGCAGTGGTGCCATCTTGGCTCACTGCAACCTCCACCTCTTGGGTTCAAGTGATTCTCCTGCCTCAGCCCCCTGAGTAGCTGAGACTACAGGCATGAGCCACCATGCCCAGCTAATGTTTGTATTTTTAGTAAAGACACGGTTTCACCATGTTGGCCAGGTTGGTCTTGAACCCCTGACCTCAAGTAATCTGCCTGCCTTGGCCTCCTAAAGTGCTGGGATTACAGGTGGGAGCCACTGCTCCTGGCCTATTAAATATTAACTTACACAATCACAAGGTCCCACAATAGGCTATCTGCAAGCTTGAGGAGCCAGGAGGGCTAGTCCAAGTCCCCAAACTGAAGAACTTGGAGTCTGATGTTCGAGGGCAGGAAGGATCCAGCACGGCAGAAAGATGTAGGCTGGGAGCCTAGCCCAATCTTGTCTCTTCACGTTTTTCTGCCGGGTTTATATTCAGTGGACGCTGATTAAATGATGCCTACCAGATTAAGGGCAGATTTGCCTTCCTCAGCCCACTGACTCAAAGGTTAATCTCTTTTGGCAACACCCACACAGACAGGCCCAGGATTAATATCCTGTATCCTTCAAGCCAATCAAGTTGACACTAGGTATTAACCATCGCAGGTCCATTTGGTCTATAGTGCAAATTAAGTCTGGTGTTTCTTTGCTGATTTTCTTTTCGGCAGATTATCTGTTCAAAGCTGAAAGTGAGATGTTAAAGTCTCCAGCTATTATTGCATTGGGGTATATCTCTCTTTAGCTCTAATAATATTTGCTTTATATATCTGTATGCTCCGGTGTTGCATGCATACATATTTATAATTGTTATATCCTGTAGCTAAGTTGACTCCTTTGTTATTATGTAGTAACCTTCCTTTTTTTTCAATAGTTTTTTGTTTTTACATCTATTTTGTCTGATATAAGTATAGCTACTCCAGCTCTTTCTTGATTTTTATTTGCCTGGAATATCTCTTTCCATCTCTTTATATTCAGTCTATGTGTGTCTTTATAGGTGGAGAGTGTTTCTTGTAGGCCATAGATTATTATTCTTTAAATCCATTCAGCCACACTATGCCTTTTGAATGGAGAGTTTATTCCATTTACATTCAATGTTATTATTGATAATTAAGCACCCCTGCTATTTTGTTATTTTTCTTACTGTTTTGTGGCCTTTTCTTCCTTCATTCTTTTCTTCCTGTCTTCTTTTTAGTGAAGATGATTTTATTGGTAAGTTTATTTTAATGTCTTGCTTTTTATTTTCTGTGTATTTGTTGTATTTATTTTTATTTGAGTTTATCATGAGGCTTGCAAATAATATCTTATAACTCATTATTTTAAAATGATGAAAACCTTGCACTGATTACATAAACAAACTAACTAGCAAACACTCAAAGAGAAAACTAATAAAAACACTACACTGTAAAAATATGGACTGCTTCACATTATTGCATGTTATTCTTCCACGGGGGCCATGGTAATCATCTCTGTATGATTCTACTTTCATTATATGTGCTACCAAAGTAAACACATAACTATTTATGTAAATAAATTAAATTCTGCAATCAAAAGACATAGGGTGGCTGAATGGATTAAATAAGAATATACAACAATATAATGCCTACAGGAGACTCACTTTAGCCTCAAGGAAACACATATCCTGAAAGTGATGGGATAGCATAAGATATTCCACGCAAATGGCAACCAAAGAGAGCAGAGGTGGCTGTACTTGTATTCAACAAAACAGACTTTCAGTCAAAACAGATGAAGAAGGTCACTTTATAATGATAAAGAGGTCAATTCATCAAGAGCATATAACTATTGTAAGCATATGTGCATCCACCTTCAGAGCACCTAAATATATAAAGCAAATATTAATAGAACTTAAGGGAGAAGTAGATAGCAATACAGTATCAGAGGACTTCAGTACCCCACTGTCAACAATGGATAAATTATTCACTCAGAAAATCAGCAAGGAAACAGCAGACTTGAATAACACAATAGATCAAATGGACCTAACTGACAAATACAAAACGTTACATCCAATAGCAGCAGAGTAAACATTCTTCTCAAGTTTACATGGAACATTCTCCAGGATAGATAATATGTTAGGACACAAAACAAGTCTTAACAAATTTAAGAAGATTGAAATTATATCAAGTATCTTTTCCAACCACAATGTTACGAAACTGAAAATCAATAACAGGAGGAACTTTGGAAAATTAAAACATATGTGGAAATTAAACATACTCCTGAATAACCAAATTACTTCTTCTGGTCAGAAAAGAAATCAAAAGACAAATGAAAATGGACACACAACACATCAAAACTTATGGAATGCACCAAAAAGCTTTATGGGGGAAATTTACAGTGATAAATGCCTACACCAAAAAAAAAAAAGAAATGAAGGAAGGAAGGAATGAAGGAAGAAGGGAAGGAAGGGAGGAAGAAAAGAAGGAAGGAAGGAAAAGAGGAAGAAAGGAAGAAGGCAGGAAGGCAAGAAGGAAGGGAGTGAGTGAGGCAGGGAGGGAAAGAAGAAAGAAAGAGAGAGAAAGTAAGAAAGAAAAGAAAAAGAAAGAAAGAAAAAGAACCTTGCTTGACACTTCAAGAAACTAGAAAAATAGGGAAAATATAAACCTAAATTTGACAAGAAGAAGGAAGTAAAAATTAGAGCAGAAATAAATGAAACGGAGATTAGAAAAACAATGTAGTCTCCAGAACACTTGGGCTGGTGGGCATTGAGGGTGTTAATGAGAATTTGGATATAAAACCGTTTTCCTAGCCCACCTTAGAGAAGACTGTTGCCATCCTAGTTGGAATGGTTCCAATAGCCCACCTTGCAAGACACTTCAGATTCAAAGAATTTCCTTTGTAAAAACAACAAGGGAGGTGTCACAGTTTTCCATTTAGATCAACAGCTTTAAGTTCTTCCCATGGAAAATTCAGAGAAGACAGAAGTGGTCCTCTTTGCTTGCGGTTCCCTTAATTCTATCCCCAACATGCACCTCAGGTTGTTTGAGCTGGTCAAGGAGTACATGAATGGAATAGGAAGATACAGAGTTGTCAGAGGCATACTCTCCTGTTGGCGATGCATATGAGAAGAAAGGACTCATTGCTGTCCATCAACAGGTCATCATGGCAGAACCTGCCACTACGAATTCCAAATGGGGTAGAATTGATACATAAGAAAGTCTTCAGAAGAAGTGGATAGAGACTGTCAAGGTGCTAAGACACCATCAAGAGAAACTGAAGGCCAGTAACTATAATCCCCAGAAGAACTCACCTGCACTAGAAAGGCCTTCATGGAAGAGGAAGTGGACTGCACAAAGACAAGATTCTGGTCAAAAGGAATCCCCTAAAGCCAAAAATGAAAGGTGCGCCAAAGGTCCATTTGCTGTGTTGGGGTAGATTTACTGGAGTCCTTTGGTGTTCCTAATTTGTGGAAGAGTGAAGATATCATCCAAATCGTTGCAGATTATGGGCTCATATGTATTACTTGTATGTATTGCAATGGAAAATTCAGATTCAACTGGAAATGAGGCTCAGAAGTTTATCTATGAATCTGATGTTGTGGAAACACCAGAGAAACATTGAATGAATGGATGACTAATGACATCTCGTTCACAAAAATCTAGAGAGCCCTCAGAAGGGGCCAGAGCATTCACTAGTTGGCACCAGATCTTGTAATACATTTGTACAGCTCCGAGACTGAAGACAGAAAGGTTTGGGTCATCCTGCTCCTTTGCAGAGAAACACTGCAGAAGCTAAGGCATAGGAATTCTACAGCATGATCTTTTGGAATTCCCTTTTGGGGATTTGAAGCAATCTGAGTGTTTAAAACTGGGGAAACAAATTGTGATCCTGTTGCATAACATAAAGCTTAACACTTTAGTAAAAATCACTGGTAAGTTAAAATCAGGATTTTTTTTTCTTTTTATTAGAAGTTGCCAAGATGAAATGTTTTCCATATTTTTTGTTTTTTTTCTTTTTCTTTTTTTTTGAATCTACAAATCTCTTTATCTTTAAAATGAGAGATTAGCAACACGCTAAGACCAGAAGAATTTTCAGCGAAACTAGCTACAAATAAGAAGTAAAAAAGTATATCCTAAATGCTACCACATAAGAAGCAAAGTGTGAAAAGCAAAAGTTCATTTAAAATTCTAACTTTGGTTGTGAAGGGAATTAACATTTTACGGATGCCTGATGCTTGATAATCGGCAGCCAGGGTAGACAAATGAAGGAACTCTTACAGAGGTGATGTTGTAAAATGCATCATTGATAAAACATCTCCAGTTATGCAAATAACGATTGTGAATTTGCATGGCAGACACATTGCACCAATAGTTAGCTTTCTGCAGTACACATCAGAATGGACGACTAAACTTTGGCAAGACCTATCTGCCTGGAGCTCCACCTTTGGAGGTAGGGAGTGAGATCCAAACCCTTGTATGTTTAGAAAGGTGTGCAGGTATTTCTGATGCCCACCAGAGGTAGACAGCTGCTGCCTTACACGTTATACACATTCACTTAGCCTTGTTATGAATCATGTTCGAACTCTGGCCATCTGCTACCTCTTTTCCTTAAGGAACAGCTTCAGAGACAATGCCATGCTGCCTTGAAATGAGAAAACCACAGAGAGCAAGGGGTCTCATTCAAGGAATTTATAAGTCTAAATGCTCTCAGCCTTTATTGATAGCTTAATCAAACGATTTGAGTGGGGCACAGTGGCACATGCTCTGTAATCCCGTCTACTTGGGAGGCTGTGGCAGGGGGGTCACTTGAGCCCAGGACTTTGAGATCAGCCTGAGAGAAACAGGGAGCACTCATCTTAAAAAAAAAAAAAAAAAAAAAATCAAAAAAACCAAACTCTGGAGTTTCTGAAGAGCCCTGCTGTTTCTGTTCCAGCCCACTGTGAATTTGCCATTTGTGAATTTAAGCAGAAAAGGGGTCTATTTTATTATACTTTTTCTCTTCTTGTTCTTTTATATGAAGTTTAATCAAAAGTAGTATTCTCAAATAATTATTCATAGCTTTATGATAAAAACTGGTTAAAATTTTGTGGAAGTTCTACCAATTGGTGAAACAAAAGACCAAAAACAGTTTTTTATAAAATAGTTTTAGGGTTTGTGAAAATAGCCCAGTGATAGAAACAGGATTAAAGTCAAATTCCTAATGAAAATAGAATAATTAGCTTTTTTGTGATTTCTATTTCATACCTACACCACCCCAGATGAAGGGTTTGCAACTGCAGAAGAAAAAACATACTTAGAATTCTGCAATTGCATTGTCAGATCTGAATGTACATTTTAAAAAAGGAAAATGTTAAATAAGGTTAAGCAAATATACGTGCTATAGCTCCCAGCTTATTCTTACTAAAGCCATTGGGTCAACTTTCAAAGACAGGGAAGGTGGAAATCCTCATACCTGGCAAGTTTCTGTATCCATCTGCCGAGTGAATGGAGGACTGGAATCTCAAATCATAAAGATGTGAGTCATTTTTCTCCTCCTTCGAGTTTTGGAGTTTAAGAGTTGGAGCAGCCCTGAAAAATAACAATTGAGCAAGATGAAACTATCATAACTGAGCTTTAATTTCTTCTGGGCAACTTCTAGCTCATCTGAAACTTCTCTCATACTGTTATGCCTTCCTGCTTAGAAACACCCGGGCCCTGCTCCTCAGTGACACTGCTGACGCAGGACCTCGCTGGATGAGGCACCTGCAGACCTTTGCAGGAGACCTGATAATGGTAAAATGGAGCAAAATCTTTATACGAAGAACAAGTTGCTTGGCTTTTTCTCCCAGTTCTGAGGATGTTGTGGATGCTGCCACATAATAGTATAATTTTGGGTGTCCTCCAGAAGAGAACTTCCCCTTTGAATAATGGAAATAAGAACAATGAACTACACAGGAGAATAAATATCAATAACTGTTGTGACTTTCTTTAAGGAAGAAGAAAATAAGCCATTGTTTATTCCCTACTGTGTCATTTCCAGAATTTGCCTTTGTAATGTGAATTTAGAGAACATATGTGATGCTGATATTGTGTTTTGTTTGTTTGATGCTGGGGGCTTTGTATACTTTATTGCAAATGTTGTGATAATTTGAATGCAACAAACAAACCTGCAGGAAAAGTCCTTTATTGGCATCTTCAAAAAAATTTTTAAAAATCAACAAAACTGGATTTTTTTGAAATAAATAAAATTATCAAACCTTTAGCTAGACTAACCAAGAAAGAAGAGAGAAGCCTCGAATAAATGAAACTGAAAATGAAAGAGAAGATATTACAACTGGTAGCTCAGAAATACAAAGGATCCTAAGTGACTATTGTGAACGATTTACTCCTAGTTTCTAGAGAGCAAAGTAGCAGTTGTATCTTTATTAGCTAGGACTAAATGTTCTAGCTATATTACCCCATAGGGTAATATACTTGAAAGAAGGATCATTGCGTGTTAATTGTTCTTGGCCAGAATACCAGGAGACGGAGAATAGTAATATCATCTTAAGGGAGTTGACGGCAGTAAGAAAAAAATATTGACAAATGTTATTCATGTAACATTATAATTTTTGATTTTACTACTATTTATAGTTACAATGGATGTCATTTTAAAATGTTTTTATCTCTACACCTGAGGCAGTTTATGTATTTTGGAAGTCTGAATACCATGCTTAGAAGTTGATAATGCAAAGTTAGTCACTTATTAGCTGAGTGACATCTGATGAGTCGGTTAACCTCATTGCACCTCAGATTTCTCATGCGTAAAGGGGAAAATAATAACAATGACTTTATCTATTGGAGATAATGTGACGTTTTATGAAGTTAATACCAATAAAAATCTTAATAAAAGTTAATACCAATATGCAAGTGTGCCTGGCATATAGTAAATGTTACATATACATTAGTTCTAATTGTTTGCAGAGAGAATGTTAATTAGTCTTCTGGTCTTAGCTCTGTTACTCTCTGATTATGTGTGATCTTGGGCAATATATTCTGATCTCTGAGCAGCCTCCATTTTCTCCTGTAATATGTGCAAAATATTTCTTTATAATTTTTAATGAGAGAATAGATATAAAAGTATATGTTAAAAAACAAAATTCCACATCATTTAAAAATTAATTTATTGCATATTATAAAAAGAATATGCAATATGATCTCCAGTTCCGTCTATGTGGTTTCATATAACTGGATCTCATTCTTTTCTATGGCTGAATAGTACTCCATCATGTATATATAACACATTTCCCTTACCCATTCATTTGTTGATGGACACTTAGGTTGCTTCCACATCTTGACTATTGTAAACAGTGCTGCCACAAGCATAAGAGCAGATATCTCTTTGATATGCTGATACTGATTTCCTTTCTTTTGAGTGTATATATATATCTCCGGCAGTGGGATTAAATAAAATAAGCAAGGCACAGAAAGGCAAGCACTGCATGTTGTCACTTATTTGTAGGAGCTAAAAGTCAAAAGAATTAAACTCATGGACATTGAGAGTGGAAGGGTGATTATCAGAGGCTGGGAAGGGTAGTAGGAGGGTGTGGGGAAGGTGGGAATGGTTAGTGAGTACAAAAAAAAATAGAAAGCCTGAATAAGACTTAGTATTTGATAGCACAACAGGAGGACTATAGTCAGTAATAACTTAATTGTACATTTTTAAAGAGTGTAATTGGATTGTTTGTAAATCAAAGGAAAAATGCTTGAGGGGATGGATACTGCATTCTCCATGCTGTGCTTATTTCACATGGCACACCTGTATCAAAACATCTCATGTACCCCATAAATATGTACATCTACTATGTACCCACAAAAATTTTAAAAAAATAAAAAGAATGTGTAAAAATCGTGAAGAACAACAAAAAGAACCCTTTAACATATAAAGAACAGACCAAAGATGATATAGTCTTGATTGATAATTTGAGATACTTTTATTCCTTTCCACCAACCATTTTTTGCTTCCTTCCTTCTTTCTTTCCTCTCTTCCTTCTGCCCTCCCTCCCTTCTTTCTCTCTTTCTTTTTCTCTTTTTCAGTGTATTCAATAATTTATAACACATATGCTGAGAAACTATACTTTAACAGGCCCAGTGCTAACTACAAAACCATTCTCCACCCATGGGAGAGTTCAGGTAGAGAGTAAAGAACATCCATGGATGAACGGGTAACACAGATTGACTCTTCAGGTTTGACGTTCCACAAACTAGTGATCTCAAGATAATTTAGCTTTTAAAAAACACAAATTTCTAGACCTCACTTTGGAATTTTGAAAATGAGGGAAGGGAATGCAGAGAGAAATAGTCTATATTTTCTAACATTTCACCAAAGAATGGTGATGCAGCAAGTCCACAGACATTGTCCAGTTTGAAAATTTATTAAAATACCTTATAGTTCATTCCAACATAAATATATACTTAATCATTTTGAAAGCTAATTTTATATAAAACAAAAAATATTGTCATTATTGCTTTCTTAATTTCAACATGTGAGTATTGTGATATAGGCCTCCTTCACGATTTTCCAAATAGAATGTCATCCCTCAAAATGTAGCAATACTAATCACAATAGTAAAAAAAGAAACACATTCCAACGCCTTCTATACATAGATCGAGAATTTTTGTCCAGTGATATCTATCACCTTGTACCACAAATCTAAATTTGAGATAAATCCTCCTTTTTTGCTTAGGTGGTTTTGTTTCATTTTTATTCCAAGTCTGAATTATTCTGAACTGTTAATAATGAAAGAAAGAGTTGAAGAAATATAACTTGATTAGCCTAACCCCATTCCAACTATGAAAAAGAGCATTCAGCCTAAACCTATTCCTATATGAAAAAGAGCTTGCAGTCAGCTTGTGAGCAATGGTAAGTAACATCATCATTACTAACAAAAATTAGCCATTTTTAGGTATTCTAATCTTGGGCTTCAAAGTCTAAAATATTAAAAAATAAAATAATAAAACTTTTAAAAAATTTTAAACATTGGTGGCTTTTTTTTTGAGATGGAGTCTCACTGTGTTCCCCAGGCTGGAGTGTAGTGGCATGATCTTGGCTCACCATAACCTCTCCCTCCCAGGTTCAAGTGATTCTCCTGCCTCAGCCTCCCGAGTAGCTGGGATTACAAGCACCTGCCACTGCACCCGGCTAATCTTTTTGTAGTTGTTAGCAGAGACGAGGTTTCACCATCTTGGCAAGACTGGTCTTGAAATTCTGGGATTACAGGCGTGAGCCACCACACCTGGCCACACTGCTGACTTTCTAATGGCTCAAAAGTCAGTCATACTTGCTTATGTAGGGTAAAAATGAGGATTAAATGTTATCTCTTTTAGAACCAGAAAACAGAATTATATTGGAACACAAATTGTTGGAAATGAGGCATTTTTGATGTATCTGTTTAATTCCCTGATTCAACATATGTCTAACCTGTGTCTGCAGTGGTAAATGATCAAGTAACATTGGTAGAAATGGAGCTATAGTTTGTCTTCCAAATTCAAATCTAGTGATTTTTCTGTTAAATAATATCTAGGCCAGCTAGAAATCTACACAGTATTTCTAGTCATGATTATTTTCTACGAGTTTCAGAGCAAGTACTAAAAATGTATAAATATCTAACATTTATTTTTCATTTCTTGAATGCTAAAGCATGTGAGTATCTTGGTCTATTATATTTAGTCAAGAATATCCTTTCACTATTTCTGCATTAAACATTAATGAGTAGATTCCTTTGGAAATTTGGCATTTCTTCCTGAACTAGAATTAGAAAACATTTTCTCCTAAAACGACTGGAAACAGCATGTGTTCTATTTATTGCTTCACATCAAAGCCAGTGTTCTAATTCCTTTCTGACTTTGTCTGAACAAGTTCAAATTAGCTACTACATGACTAGCCCAGACAGCCTTTCATAATCAAAATTGGTTGGCAAATGGCAAGAACTTTGGCTAAAACTACATTTTCCTGTGCTGTTATTAATTGTCTAGCTTAGAGGGAACTGAGAGTTATACAATTGTTCCTTTTCTAATGAAGTTTCTTAAAATCATAAAATGGTAGAGTATACTGTAAATAGAGTATACTAGAAGAAAAAAAGGCTCTCTGAGGATCAATTTCATCCTGTTTCTGTGGAAATAACTAGATTTTGGTTGTATTTTTCCACAACCTGTGAGATAGCAATACTTTTGGAAAAATAAAATGAAGAGTTATTAGATTAAAAGATACTAAAAATTAAACCCCATGTTTTAGTAAATTCAGCAGAAATAAAATTACTCTGTCAGAATGCTGAGAAAGGTTTTTAAGTATTTGCTCTCACTTTCTGTACTCATTTAATCTCACATTAGTAACAAAAATTTGCAAAACCGGCATCATTCTGTGGGTCATATGTTGAATAGAAGCAATACAGTTTGTTTTCCTCATTTAATGTATGGTGTCTCTGAGACTCCTGAGGACTAATGGCTCTCAAAATCACAGAGACAATTGCTGGCAGAAATAGGGCTTGATTTCCAATGCATAGGCAAAAGTACTTTGTAGTAGAGTGGGCTGCCTCAACTACTAACTTTTAAAGAAGATGTAACGAGATCTTAGAAGCCTCAAATTCAGGCACCTGTGCAAGTCACTGTCAGAGTTCAAATTGTTTTTCATGCTTGCATAAATTATAAAACATGTAGGTGTTGGCTTCCCGGACACTTCTCTCAGAAACTTTTGACAGTTAAAAAAAAATTACTTTGAGTATTTTGAATATAAATTTCATACTTGTATTTAAAAATTAGAAGCATTGGCTGGGCACAGTGGCTCACGCCTATATTCCCAGCACTTTGGGAGGCTGAGGTGGGCGGATCACCTGAGGTCGGGAGTTCAAGACCAGCCTGACCAACATGGAGAAACCCTGTCTCTACTGAAAATACAAAATTAGCGAAGCGTGATGGCACATGCCTGTAATCCCAGCTACTTGGGAGCCTGAGGCAGGAGAATCGCTTGAACCCGGGAGGCGGAGGTTGTGGTGAGCCGAGATCATGTCATTGCATTCCATCCTGAGCTACAGGAGCAAAACTCCATCTCAAAATAAACAAACAAACAAACAAACAAACAAATAGAATTAGAAGCATTAACTTTGTTAAATAATTACCTTGGATGGCTGTATAATCATTTTAAAATTTGACTTTACCTGGGAAATCAAAGCACAGCAAGTCCATGTGATTTATGCATTTCTTTTTTCTTTCTTTCTTTTTTTGAGATGGAGTCTCTGTTGCCCAGGCTAGAGTGCTGTGGCACAGTCTTGGCTCACTGCAGCCTCTGCCTCATAGATTCAAGAGATTCTCCTGCTTCAGCCTCTCGGGTAGAACACGGCATCATGCCCAGCTGATTTTTGTATTTTTTGTAGAGACAGGGTTTTGCCACGTTGGCCAGGCTGGTCTTGAACTTCTGACCTCAGGTGAACCACCTGCCTTGGCCTCCTAAAGTGCTAGGATTATAGGCTTGAGCAACTATGCCCATCACTTTCTCTTAAAGAAAATTTCTGGATACAGACTGATATTCAAACTGACAGCATTAGTTTTGCCCTTCTAATTAAATCTTCCCTGGGAAATAGACTGACACTGTTCATTTTTATAAATGTCATTAAATACTCAGAAGATTTTTGAAAAATGAAACAGCTCCACAGATAAGTCTGCATGCTGAAAATCTCTAAACTCTTAGATTACCCAGTCAACCTCCAGTTCTCATCTTGATCTACATGTTGCTGATTGTTAGATTAGAAGAATTAAGTTAATAATATTGTATACATTCCAGTATGTACTCATAAAAGCACACATACTGTAAGTATTTAGTCAGTTTCTAACTTAGCAATATGTTGATATATTAATGATCTAAATGTTAGTTTTTGAGTAGTATATTTCTAACTTACCTTGTAATTTCCCATAAGAAAAAAATTCTATAAATAATTTCAAAGTACCCAAGCTATTAAATAGACATATTTTATATAGAAGATACCTGAATTGTAACACATAGAGCATGACAACAACTTATCAGCATGCTTAGCATTGTGTTAATTTTTACGATGTACACAGAACTCCAGGAAAGCAACAATAACCCTAACTCATTCTTAATTGAACCAAGGACGACTTCACCCCAATGGCCAATACCTTTCTGTTAAAGTAGAATGAATTCTCTTTTAGTTCTGTAGCAATGACAACTCCTATCACTTTGAAGACTGTAGAGGGCAAATGGATGGACATCTTAATTAGGCACACTAGGCCTTGGACCAATTAGTTGTAGTCATTTAGTAATTCTTCAAAGGCCTGTTAATCCCAAAGTCTGCACTCTTGTTACCAGAAACACCAGAAAAACAATTTTTTTACAGTTGAGTTGATAAGGAATAATTTCAAATCATTTATCTTCTTTCAGTAATTTCGAATACACAGTAGTCAATAAGAAGTATGGTAAATAGTGGCCCATTGGGAAAAGTCAAGATAGTGGACACTAAGAACCTGATCAAGAGCTTAAAGAAGCCAACAAATGTAGAATCAAAACTTCCATAAAAAAATCTTAGTTGATTAGCCTATTTTGTTGATTTTGCAAGGGTTAGTATTATTGATACCTCTCCCACAATATAAGAAAGGATCTATAGAATGGCATCAGCTTTTCAGCCGACCAGTGCACATTTACCATAGAGCTAATGAAAGTAAATTTCTACAGACTCTTCCTAAGGCCTGGGAGGATTTCTTTTGCAACCATGTGGTCTTATGTTGTTATAAAGCTTATAAAATATTCTTATCATTTCGATGTCCTTTTTGTTACTCTTCTATTAATGAGGTGTGCCCTTGGAGTGGCCATAGGGAAAACAAGTTGGGAAGGTACTTAGTTTGTGTTCACTGCAATATGTTTATGTGGCTTGCATTTACTGAAGATAAAAGTATTTGAGTGCTATACACAAGTAGCAATGAGCATGCAGATCTAACACACAGAAATTGTCTCTACTACCATCTCCACTAAAAGGAATCAGGGCTTTTTGGACTTATGGATGGTACCAGGATTGAGGCAGATATAAAGTAAGCCTGCTGAACAATGTGTTCAACAAGAACATAAACATGTACAGAGACTCAGGAGCCAGTTTAAAGGGGCTCCCAATGGCCATGCATGAGACAATTTGATGAATGAAAAATTAAATACCATAATGTACTGTAAATCATTGAATGAATAGAAATTTATGAATCCACATGGTAATGAATAAACTAGTAACTGCAGGGAAAAAAGCACACATAATAATAAAACAAATGGATTAAAATATTAGCTATAGGTAAATCTGGGTACGGGTCGATACAGTTATTCTTTTATTGTGTTTACTTTTAGAAACTTTCTGTACATTTGAGGCTATTTTTAAGTTAAAAGTTGTTTTTTAAGTAGTTATTACTAATCTGGGCAGGAATGATTTTCAGGAATATGCCTATGGCCACTGTGTCCACTCATCCAGCAAAGTAGCTTCAAGATGCAGAACCAGGGGTCATAGAGTAGTAAGAATGAATCCTGTGTGACCCAGCACACAAAATGTAGGCTAGTGGAAAGAAAAACATGGTTTCAAATGCAGTGATTCAGAAGATAATGTGCAGGAAATTTTTCGAACTATCAAATGTAACAACTGACATTTAATTTCTTATTAGCTCCTAATCCATAGGAAGATCTCTTCTTATGTAGATACAATTGGTATTTCAGAGTATGCGATTATAAACAATCTTTTTTTCCAAATTTGGGTGGAAACTATGCAAAATAGAATGTATTGTAATATCTGTGTTTGGTGGGGTCAAATGCAAAGTAATGCTGTGATAGTACATCTGTGAGTGAATATTTATATTTTATATATTCCAACATATGGGATCATCTCTGCACTATCTGCTTTTACACTGCCCTGACAATTCTGGAGCTTTCAGATAAAACAGTGTGCAAAATTGCTTTTGACACAGTGAAATGGTCTGAAGAAAAAAAGGGTTTCTACATTTTCTATCAGTGATTCAATTCATGTAATATAGTTATTACTTGATCATACAATTAGGTAACCTAATACACCATGTCAGACAATTTCAAAAGCATTTGAATTGCTTTTGTCTATGACATATTGACATAAAGTGAAAGAGTTATAAAGTTGAAAGAAACTCTTTTAAACTCAAGAATGAAAAATCTTTGCTTGATCATGCTAAAGCAAATATTGAATTATCCTTATAGTGTATGTAGAATGCAATATCAAAACATTATTGTGTTATGAAGAGAGTCAAACTGTATGGAGCCAAAAGTATAGAAAAAAAGATTATAGAGGCATATCAGATAGTTAAGTAATAAGAAGTCTTATGTAATTTTCTGGATTATTATTATTATTTTTACATTTGTGGTATTTGTTAGCTTTAAAAATGTTGGCCAGGCATAGTAACCCTAGCACTTTAGGAGGCTGGAGTTGGAAGGTCTCCTGAATACAGGAGTTTGAGAACAGCCTGGGCAATGTAGTAAAACCTCTTATCTACAAAAAATAAATAAAATTATCTGGATATGGTGGTGTACATCTGTAGTTTAAGCTATTTGGGAGGCTGAGGTGAGAGGATTGCTTGAGCTTGGGAGTTTGAGGCTGTAGAAAGCCAAGATTGCACCACTGTACCCTAGCCTAGGTGAAAGAGAGAGACTGTATCTCAAAATAAATAAATAAATATTTGGTAACTAGGAATTATTTACTGATTCTAATAAATATTGTTGTTTTCCTCTATCAGCAGTCATATAATATCTCACTGTTACTCTTTTTGTGATATTGACAGTCATTAATGATCAATGCCTAGGTCCTTTTATTTATTAGAGGGTGCAAAATTGGAAGATTTTAATTCTATTACACCTTAATATTTACAAATACTTCCATGAAGAAAAATTTCCCTCTAGCTATGGTTATGCAGTAGTATACTTTTCAAAGGAAAAGTATGAGGGGTAATGAAGCCCATTTCTTAATGATAAAGGGTTCAATTAATCAAGAGAACATAACAATGGTACTGATTTATGCACTTAACAGAGTTTCAAAAAGAAAGTAACTAAAAAATACTGATATAGGTGCAAGTAGAAATAGACAAACTCACAATTAGCTGCAAATTTTAATAACCCTCTCGATAATTGATCAAACAAGTAGACAGAAAATCAGTGATTATACCAAAGACTTGAACAATTGTAATAACCAACTTGAACTAACTGACATTTCTATAACGCTGTACTTAATGAGGACAGAATGCACATTTGTAAGTGTACACAGAAAATTTACCAAAGATTTACCATATTCGTGCCATAAAACAAGTCTCAATAAATTTTAAAGGACTTAATCGTACAGTGTATCTGACCACAGTGGACTTCAATTAGATATTAATCAGTGACAGATACTTGAAAAAGTCCTTCATATTTGGAAACCAAATGATATACTTCTGAATAGGCTATGAATCAACAGAAATTTCAAAAGGTAAATGACAAAGTATTCTGTGGCCATCTAGTTACTTCAGACTTTTTGGCTCCTGTGGACTAACCAGTGGTGTATGTGCGATTCACCAAGGCTACAATGGCCAGGCTTGGACTTGGAGGCCTGACTCCCTTATAACATCTTTATCTTCTTTCTTTAGCATGTCAAGTATCTTGGTTCTCAAGAAAAATACATATATGTAATTAGAATGTCACATCATTATGCCTTTGTTTTACTCCATATTATACATTGTATTGTCTCAGAAAGCCATACAAACACTATCACTTATATTATGATAATTGAAATACTAAAAAAATTTAGTATGTTATTTCTTTATCTCTTCCAGGTAATGCAGTAAATTTGTTCTCTCCTTGGAAAAATTAAAACACCCCAATTTTTCTGACCTTAAATAAAATGTAAAGTTTAAGCTGATACTCATGTGGCATAAGAAAGATAATAGACTTTGTAATGAGACATACTATGTTTGAATTTTTGCACTACCACTTCTAAGTTTTTGCATTTGAGCAGTGTCATTTATCTCTGGAAATTCTGTTTTCTTCATCTGTGGAATGGAGATTATCTCTACATTTCATAACTGTTTTTTTTTGGGGGGGGGGCGGGGACAGAGTCTCCCTCTGTTGCCCAGGCTGGAGTGCAGTGGTGCAATCTCGGCTCACTGCAACCTCCGCCTCCTGGATTCAAGTGATTCTCCCGCCTCAGCCTCCTCGGTAGCTGAGACTACAGGCGCCTGCCACCACGTCCAGTTAAGTTTTGTATTTTTAGTAGAGATGGGATTTCCCCATATTGTCCAGGCTGGTCTCGAACTCCTGAACTTGTGATCTGCCCACCTCAGCTTCCCAAAGTGCTGGGATTACAGGCGTGAGCCACTGTGCCCAGCCCATAACTGTTAAGTATTAACATGTGTATATTATACTTAAAGTGCCTAGCATACGGTAAGCACTCAATAAATAAAAGTTATTGTATCTGAAGGAAACATAAACATAGAAGTGATGGCCCTAGGTCACTCTGGATATGTTACTAAGAAGTATCTTTCACATCCCTACTCTGCAATATGGCCATAAATGTATACAGGAATGACTCAGGTGAACATTTATTTTTCTTAGTATATGTTTGCACACATGACTATATCAGAAACCCTAAGTACTTTCACATACATTTACTCTCTAAATGCTGTCAGTGAATCAGTAAGGTATTAATATTTTTATTTACATATGAAGAAATTAGCTCAGAGTTAAAGTGGCTTTGAGGCCACACACCCTATGAGTAGTGACCAACATCGCGACTTTGGAACTATGACTCAGTGCTGTTTCTTATCTCCGGCACGTGCAGCTCTAGATTGCAGTGAAGCATGTATATAACCAAGGCATACACAGGAGGAGCAGGGCAAATGGTAGGAGCCTGTCTGATTTCCCTTTAGAAGTTGTAGTACTACTGCTCGCTTCCTGTTTATTTTCTCCAGAGCGCACATTCTGAGGCCAAGACAATGTGTTTACTGAGGGACTTTACTGGGGACACATTCGGGAACATTTCAATAGAGAGGTTTGGCCAAGAGGTGCTGGTGTATTTTCCATGTGATAGATTTTTCAGCTGAAGATGTGGTTGGAGGATTATCTCCCAGCAGTTGCTGCTTGTTAAACTCTCTAATTTTCTTCATTTGAAAGGCTTGTGGAATTAAGTTGTGATCCACTTGTAGTGGAAAACAGAGTAGAGAAAAACAAACCACTAGAAATGGGATACAGACTAGAGGAAAACACACTTTATTGTCTTAGTCAAGGGCGCCATTGGCTGGAAGAAGACTTAAATGAGTTGCTGTCTGCCAGACCACAGCATGTGGCAGACAAATAGAAAACAATGAGGTCATGCAGAAGTAGCTTATTACCCCTGAACACAAAAATAGAAGCCTGACAACCCAGCTTGGTTAAAAAGCACTGGACTGTCAATCAAGACATGTGGGTTCCAGTCCTAGTGTTAGTGGCAACTTGATGTATGGTTTTAGTCAATTCCTCCTGTTTTTGGCCTCAGTTTCCCTGCTTATGAACAAATAATGAAGGAATAAGCTTAGATAATACCTATGGCCTTAACGAGTGTGGCAGTCAATCAATACATATTTATTTAGCACCCACTATGTGCCAGGCATTATATTATGTCCTGTGAAAACATTAGTAAACAAAACAGACTTGATGCCTGCCTTCATTTCAACATGAAGAAATAGCCAACAGATTGATTTATTGGGCCTTCATAGGGGCTCAATTATCATCTGAGGAGTAAGAACACTCCAGGAGTTCTTTTGCTATGCCTGAAAGGGGATATATATTTGTATTATAATTGCAACTTTACTGCCATTCTCTACCTTACGCTCTCATTACTTCTTGCTGGAATGGTAACAGCCACCTCTTCACCAGTCTCCTTGTTCCCATTGTCAGTCTTCATGTAACCATGCAAATTGTGATCAGAAATCGCCATCAGTGTTTCCAGAAACTGTCAATATCTTTCTCCTTTTCAAAAGTCTTATTTTCCCTGGGACACACAAAAGTACGTACAAATTTCTTAAGATGAAATTCAAAGGCTTTTGTAGTCAGCCTGAAATCCCCTCTCTTATTTTCAGCCATTACATGTATACCTGTATTAGCCTGTGCTTTGATGTTGTTGTTCTTTCTTTTGATACAGAGTCTTGCTCTGTTGCCCAGGCTGGAGTACAGTGGCGTGATCTTGGCTCACTGCAGTCTCCACCTCCTGGGTTCAAGAGATTCTTGTGTGTCACCTTCCTGAGTACCTAAGACTACAGGTGTGTACCATCATGCCAGGCTAATTTTTGCATTTTTAGTAGAAACAAAGTTTTGCCATGTTGGCCAGGCTAGTCTCAAACTCCTGGTCTGAAGCCCTCCTTAGCCTCCCAATGTGCTAGGATTACAGGCCTAGTTTATGTTTTAAAGGAGGCAGACTACTTATCTCAATAGCTATAATCCATATCACAGTCTGAGTTGCCAGTGTCCATTTTTGTCCCTACACCAAGAGGTCTTGGAGAACAGAGTTGGCTTCTTATATATCTCTGAGTCCTGGTGTGTAAACCTACACTTGGTGGCACAGTAGGCACTCTAAGTATTTGTGGAATTGATTGATTGCCCTTTTAGCAGGATCGCTACCTACGTGTTTTGTCTCTCACACTACAAGATCTCAATAAATAACTGCTGATTGCTGTCTGAACTAGTGCTACTGGGAGTTATGACCTTTGAACTGCTAGCATTGGCTTTACCTAGGAACTTGTTAAAAATGCAGATTCTTGAGACTTGATCCAAGTTTTTCTTTTCTTTTTTTTTCTGGCAGGGTGTTGCTCTGTCAGGCTGGAGTATTGGAGTGCGGTGGTGCCATCACAGCTCACTGTAACCTCAACCTCCAGGCTCAAGCAATTCTCCTGCCTCAGCCTCCCAAGTAGCAAGGACTACCAGGTGCACACCACAAAGCTCACCTAATTATTTTATTATTTTATTTTTGAGATGGTGTTTTGCTTTTGTTGCCCAGGCTGGAATGCAATGGTCTTGTCTCGACTCACTGCAATGTCCAGCTCCCAAGTTCAAGTGATTCTCCTGCCTCAGCCTCCCGAATAGCTGGTATTACTGGCATGTACTACTACGCTCGGCTAATTTTATATTTTTAGTAGAGACAGGGTTTTACCATGTTGGTTAGGCTAGTGTTGAACACGTGACCTCAGGTGATCCACCCACCTCAGTCTCCCAAAGTGCTGGGATCACAGGAATGAACCACCATGCCCAGCCTAATTATTTTATTTTTTGTAGAGATGGGGGTCTAGCTATGTTGCCCAGGATGCCAAGTATCTTCATGAGAGGGAACTAACTAGGAAATCTCCAAAATTCTCCAGAATTCTTATGCATGCTAAAATTTGAGAAGCTCATTTCTAAACCATTACCAGGAACTAACGTACAGATTCTGGGAAGATGCTGATTCCTGTCTTAATTAATAAAAATGTGGTTATTTAACCACTACCAAAACACCAAGGTTGGGGGTTCCACTAGTCAGTAGAATCTTAAGACATAGCCAAGATGCAGCCTGAGTATTGGCAAAGGTGGGACAAAAGCCAATAATCTGTTGAAAGTCACGTCGCTTATGACAGTTCCACCTGTAGTGTTCTCCTCCACTCCCAATGAAAAATAGCAAAAACGAACACTTGCTAAGTTCAGACAATATAATGAAACTCCCCTGTAGTATAGTATTGATGTGTGTTAGGCAAGGGCTAGGGAGGTGTTAATATGTTAAGCCTCACAAAAAATACAATTTTAATTTATAGGGACCTTTATAGTATCAACCCTTTATTCACTAATTACATCATTAATTATTTTCACTAATATTTATTGAGAGCCAATGATGTGTAATTTTTATGCCAACTATTGTGGAATTACACAAATAAGTAAAAGGCACAGTCTTCACAGTTAAAAGTTCTGACAGTATAATGGAGGTAACACACAATGAATATGCAATTTTAAAACAATGTGCCATTTGTGTTAACTCAGAGTAAATGTCAGCTGTCAACCAGCCCAGCAGATGAACACTCACCCAGTTCAGAGAGTTCAGAGAGGCTTCCTGGAAAAATTAGTATGCTAGCTGAGGCCAGTAGCATCAGTAAGATTTATTTAGGGGATTGGTTCAAGGAGAAGAAATGAAGTGGGGAATAGGGTAAAAGGATGTTGCAGGTAAACGGTATTACATTTATATAAGCCAGAAGACAGGGTGAGAACGGCAACAAGGTGCCTTCATGGGATTGTAGGATGGAACATAGAATTCAAAACGGAGTGAAGAGAAATGAGGGTGGTGAGATACAGGGTCAAATTGTGAAAGTCTCCAAAACCACAATAAAGTCTTCTAAACCATATTCGTCCTGAAGAAGGAATGAAGGAGATTAGAGTGGGTGGGTGGCAATCAGCCAAAAAGAACTGAAAGGTTTTATAGCAGTGAAATAGCTACAGTCTATTTCTGCTCTAGAAATAGTCTGGCGGCAATGTGTGTAACACTGGAATGGGTCAAGACTGCAGGCAGGGAGACCACATAGAAGCATGTTGACTTGAACGAAGTTGCAATGGAGAAGGAAGAGAGGTGGACTCAAGAGGGTAATTACTAACAAGCAACAGGCTTGATGGTATACTGGTTGTGGAATGGGAAAACTAATCTAAGGCGGTACGTAGGTTCAGCCTTGGGTAAAACAGTGGGTATGGGTTCACTGAGATAGGGAATTCAAGAGTTGTAGTGCAGCAGGGAGCCGGGGTTAGAGGGAACAGAAGTTTTGAGACACTGACGATGAAGTGACCTGCTTTAACCCCAAAGTGAGAGTACTTTTGAAAACTGTATGCCTGTTGCTCTTCAAAAGCACACTGTGTACTGAGTGCGGTGGCTCACGCCTATAATACTAGCACTTTGGGAGACTGAGGCAGGCAGAGCACTTGAGGTCAGGAGTTCAAAAGCAGCCTGGCCAATATGGTGAAACCCAGTCTGTACTAAAAATACAAAAAAATTAGCCGTACGTGGTAGCCGGTGCCTGTAATCCCAGCTAGTTGGGAGGCTGAGGCCGGAGAATCGCTTGAACCCAGGAGGCAGAAGTTGCAATGAGCCAAGATTATGCCACTGCACTCCAGCCTGGGCGATAGAGTGAGACTCTGTCTCAAAAACAAAACAAAACAAACCAACACACAAAAGCACACTGTGAGACTATCAGCTCTCCTCTGAATTTCCTCATGATATTTCTGAATGAATATGCTCCATTGCACAGAACAAGGGCTTGCTGGGCACTCTGGATTGGCTTAGCAATAACATCACTTTTTGTCCCCCTATCCAGTTCAGTGAGCCAAAGAAAAGATCGAAGACCGAAGACTCTGCCCTTGTGTTGCACTATAACATGCATTTTAATTTTTTAGTTTGTGAAGTGGGAGAGATATTAACTTATTTTTCACAGCTGACCTAAAAACTTTTTAGTTAAAGTAAATATAAAAACATAAAACATCAAATTCAACTTTTGTATTTTTATATTTATTTTATATTTTTCATATAAAATATAAAAAATGAATTTGATTATAAATGCCTAACAGCAAACTTGCACAACTTAATTAAAAAAAAAATCCTAATCTACAAAACTTAATCATTCTGTAACTGTTTTGAAGCGACAAGCCCTGAAATTTACTTATTGTTTGTTTGTTGTGTATTTATATTTTTTGATAGAGGGTCTTGCCCTGTCATCCAGGCTGGAGTGCAGTGGTGCATTCACAATTCACTACAGCCTTGAGTTCCTAGGCTTAAATATCCTTCCTACCTCAGCTTCCCAAGCAGCTGGGTCTACAGGCACGTGACACGCCATCTAGCTAATTAAAAAAAAAAAAAACTGTAGAGATGCAGTCTCACTGTGTTCCCCAGGTTGGTCTCAAACTCCTGGGCTCAAGCGATCCTCCTATCTTGGCCTCTCAAAGTGTTGGGATTACAGGCGTGTTGGGATGGTAAACACACAATTAACAAAAATTCAGGGGCCGGCCACAGTGCCCAGCCCCTGAATTTTTGTAAATTGTGTGTTTACCATCCCATCCCAAACTCAGGGAGAATATAATATTTCTTCTACATATTTAAAAGCAGGCAATATGTTAACCTAAGAAAGCCTTGCTTCAGGATTAGAAATCCAAAACACTTTTCATACATTGTTGCTGCGTATCTAAGCTTTTGGCCACTGGTTCTATAGATTCTCTTTCATCTTCTGTTGTTCTACTTTGATTTGAAGATGATGTATGGAAGGAAAAAAGAAATCCCATGATTTGTTTCAGAGAGTTGAAACTTGAGTCCTGGTTTTGTTATTGCCTAGCTGACCCTTGGGCGAGTTTCTGTGTTGTTTATACCTCAACTACTTTATCTGGGCCTATAAAAGTATTCCCTTCAGACACTCTTGATTCATAATTGCTTTCTCAGGATCATCACTGGCATTCAACTTGGTCCTGTGCTACATCAGTGCAACCTCCTCAATCTCACATTTTTGTCCTAGTAACATCTCTCTGTTTTTCTTGACTGCTTTTTCCTCCACCCCCTCATGCACACATAAACTGTTTGGTTGGATAATTGCAAGTAAAAATTGGAAATTCTGGAAAATCCTAAGACATTTCTAAATTGAACCTAATTTCTTTTCCTCTTTCTGTACCCTAGAAATATTATTGCATCTGCTAAATAGCTTTCTGGAGCCCAACTTCAAATCAAGCATCTTGGAAACAGCAGAAATATTTAAACTGCTTCTGAATTAGTTGTGAAAATAAAAAGACATAATATATAGGTATTTATAAAGACTTTATTGATACTGCCAGTTACTATAGAGTTTACCAAATATATTGGCTCTTGCTCCAGTGTAAAGCAATGAATAGTGATAATTTACAATGAGATGAATTGACTACTAAATGTATTAAATTCAGCAGGAATGTCTCCCTCTGGATGTAAAACCTACTACCATGCAGCTCAAACTCTCTAATTAGCTCCATCTTCCATTAAACCCCAAGGCCCCGTCAGATAGTATGGATTATGTGCTTCATTTGAATATGACCTTGCGTTCACATTTCATGCCTATACTCATGTTGATTCTTTGACTTGGCAGAATAATAGCCTGGTTATTAATAAGAATCTACCTTTGCACAGGCATCTCCATGGTCTTTACAATAGCTGATTCTCATTTTGCAAAAGAAAGAAATGCCACATTGCTAGAAAGTTACAGATATGAGATTAGAAACTAGTTTTCAAAGCTTCACCATGGCCATATTGCCTCTCCTGGTATGACTGAAATTCAAAGAAAGGTACTTTTAATAAATGCAGTCACATATTACGTTGTTTAATAAATTATATCTTAACAAATGTATATATATTCTGACCCAATATGCTGAGGTTGAGAAATATTGGTCTACACTGAAGGTACAGCAAACTTTTGAACTAGCATTCTAATCATTGGTCTTTGAAATTGCTAGTACTACTATGTAATTTGCTGATGGAATAAAGGGTAGACTTCCTCCACGAAGTGCTTTAATTGTTCCAAATTTTAGTAGAATTGTGACAAATTTGCTGGTGAGATGTGAGGTTGAATTTTTTTAGAAAGAGTTATGTAGATTCTCAACTTTAGAACAGCAGTCTCAAAGAGATCCAGGCACCCTTGGAGGATCCTGAAGCACTTTTAAGAAGTGTTAAAAATTCAAACATTTTTTCAATAATGTTATAATGCTGTTTCACTCTTATTTTCTTATGAGATTAGAATGAAGTTTTCCAGAGTCGACATGATTTGCAATATAGCAGCAAATTAAATTCAGAAGTCAGTATGAGCATCCAGTTGCTTTCTATTAAGCCAGACATAAAAGGGATTTGCAAAAACATATAACAATGTCACTCTTCTCACAATTTTTTTATTTTATAAAAATATGGTTATTTTTTGGCTGGGCATGGTGGCCCATGCCTGTAGTTCTAACATTCTGGTAGGCCAAGGCAGGTGGATCACATGAGGTCAGGAGTTAAAAATCAGGCTGACCGACCAACATGGTGAAACCCTGTTTCTACTGAAAATACAAAAACTTAACCGGGTGTGGTGACGTGCACCTATAATTCCAGTCGCTCAGGAGGCTGAGGCAGGAGAATCACTTGAATCTGGAAGGCAGAGGTTGCAGTAAACTGAGATCATGGCATTGTACCCCAGCCTAGGTGACAGAGTGAAAGTTGATTAAAAAAAAAAGTTTTTTTTAAATAAATACATTATTTATGTTAACATACAATGGTTTATTAAAAACAAACAAAAAAAATTAATAATTTGGAAAGTCCCCAGTATTTATTTCTAATAAAAGAAATAGCAATAGATGTAACCCACATAAACAAAAGCACTTTGGAATCCTCAATATTTTGAAGACTATAAGGAGGTAAAGAGACCAAAAAGTTTGAGAATAGTTATTATAGTGCAGTGCTTCTTAAACTTTAATATGTGTATTAAATTTCTGCGTATGTATAATATGTTAAACCACATGCTGATTCTCTAGGTGGGATTATTTATTTTATGTCAATGTGACTAGCCCACGGGGGTGCCCAGATATTTGATCAAACATTATTTTGGTGTGTCCATGAGGGTGCTTTTGAATGAGATTAACATTTGAATAATTGAACTGAATAAAGTAGGTTGCCCTCTCTAATGTGAATGGGGCACATTCAATCAGTTGAAGGCCTCAATAGAACAAAAAAGCTGAACTTTTTATGAGTAGGAGTGAATTTCTTCCTGCCTGACTGTCTTGAGCTGGCATATCAATTTATTTATTCCTTTGGACTAAAACTGAAGCATCTTGAGTCTTGAGCCTATAGGCCTTCACACTGAAACTACACCATTTGCTGTCTTGGGTCTCCAGCTTGCTGAGAGTATATTTTGGGACTTGTCAGACTCCATAATTTTATGAGCCAATTCTTTGGAGAATCCTGACTAATTCATTACTTCTGTGGTGGTGCCTGAGATTCTTCATTCTATCTACCTTCCAGATGATCTTGGTCCATGGACCACATTTCTAGGAGCAAAGGTCAGAGCATCAAAATAACCCGGGAGCTTATAACAAATACAGAATCTCAGACCCTGAGTTCAGACCCACTGAATCAGAATCTTCATCTAAACAAGATTCTTAGCTGGCCCATTTGCACACAAAAATTTAAGAAGCACTATTCTAGACGAGTAGTAATCAATCCTGAAGTATGGGGTAGAATCGCCTGAACAGCATTAAAAAACAAACAAATGATGTCTAGACTACACTCCAATTAAATTAGAATCTCAAAGAATAGAGCCTGGATGGGTTTTAAAAGCTGCACAGATGACATTAATGTGCAGTCATGAATGAAAATGATTGGTCAAAAATAGACTGAAGGCCAACAATGACAGTCTTTGAGGGGCTTAATGAAAGAAAGTTAATTGCGGAGATACTAGGATGGAAGTCAAAGGTCTCAAATAAATACAGTATTTCTGGAAATAGAATCAATAGTTAACCAAGCAGCCAAACCCCTGAGTAAAAGGCCAAAGGAAATACACCACCACTATGCATTAGAAAAAACTGTGCAATTTCTTATATGTTTGATATCTTCTTCCTGGAATGGGGACTTAGCTTTGAGTGCTAACGGAAAATTCTAAGTCTAGGGTTCTTAAGTTGTTATGTGCTGCACTGTACGAGTAGACCTACAAAAATGGAAGTGTTCTTAGTGATTATCTAGTTCAAGCACTTCATTTATAGTGGGGAAACTGAGGCTCAGAGAGGGTGATTCACTCACAATAGCAGGCAGCATAATTTAGTAGCAGCAACAGATCTGAGTTAACTCACAGCCCTTGTATTTCCCCTGGAGTCATCCTTTTGTTCCCATAACAAGTTATACACTTCCATCAGCACTGCCTGCAGCCTATAAGTACACTGATCACAATGCCTCCATTGAAATTTTGCTCACTGTTCACTATTATATATATTATGAATGTATTTATTTACTTATAACTGTTTTCCTAGTCATTCATTTGACAACTGTGTATGGAGCCTCCACAACATGGCACCAGGAAACTAGTATACATGATTGAAAGTAGTTATTTCATCACATTGCAATTATTTGTAGAATTATCTACTAGATTTCAGGTCTCCTGATTTCCACTTGTGTTCATTTAACTGCATGCCTTACTGTCTTCCTTGGCACACGAAGATGACTGAAAACATCGAACTATTCACCCAACTGGGCAAGTAGGACTAGGACCTAGATTTCTAGACCCATTATATCATACTCTCTACAAATGAACTGTGGCTTTAAGAGCAAAAATTGATGCTGGAAATAATTAGTAACTGAAAGCTCCTCCCAGATTTTCCTCCTTTCTCTGAAAATGGAAATATTTAAAAAGAGAGAGAGGCAGTATGAGAGAAAAAGGAAAGAAAAGAAAAGGCACACTGTTTGATGTACTGTATGTTGAAGGGTTTAGGAAAAATTTATAATGTGTTCTGTACTCAGAGACAAAATTTTCCAAGAGGACATTCATATAATTTCTTCCAAGAGTCTGCATCCTGTTATACTCTGGAAGAAGTGACCTCATAGTGTTTGTTTTTGTCTCTCTCACAAAACCTCTTTTATAGTATTAATGCATGTGCAGATGTAGGATATGTAATACACGAGGCTCTGACTTGGGCAGGTCATTCAGAGAACATGCTGCTACTTTCACAATGGCATCATCTTGTTTTACAGTGGAAGAGGGGATGGCCGGAGGATAGACGGCTAGGAGAAAGTTCTATGCCAAGTCACTTGGAAAATATATGCCACAAGCAATTGAGGGAACCTAATAAAATGGAAGAATATTAAACAGCCATACATGTTATTAGTCTCAGAAAAATTAACAGTAATCACTATAATTAGCATTACAGTAGTCCCCTCTTATCTGTGGTTTTGCTTTCCATGGATTCAGTTACCCACAGCCCAGAAATAATAAATAAAAAATTCTAGAAGTAAACAATTCATAAGTTTAAAATTGCAAGCTGTTCTGAGTAGCATGACAAAATCTCACACCATCCCACCCAGGGTGTGAGTCATCCTTTTGTCAAGGATATCCATGCTGTGTATGTTACACACTCACTAGTCACTTAGCTGTTTTGGTTATCAGATTGTCACAGTGTTAAGTACTTGTATTCAAATAACCCTAATTTTACTTAATGATGGCTCCAAAGTGCAAAAGTAGCATACTGGCATATCGTTATAATTGTTCCATTTTATTACTGTTGTTTTTACCTAGTTTATAAATTAAATTCTATCATAGGTCTGTATGTGTAGGGAAAAACAATATATATATAGATTTGGTGCTGAGGTTTCAGGCACTCACTGGGGGTCCTGGAACATGTCTGCTAGTATCTAAGGTGATTATGTGTATACTACCTCATTCATACATCAAGTTTACAGTTTATAGAGTGATCATCCATGGAATATCTTGATTGTCTCTTCCAACGTCCATGTGAGTTATGCAGGACAAATATTATCCCAAATTTATAAGTGAGAAAATGGAGGCTTTGAAAGAAATAAAAATAGTAATTAAATTTTATGAAAAATAGGGCATTAAAAGCTCATATATATATATATATATATATATATGAATTCCTTTGACTTCTGCTGAAAACCCCAGAAGTAAAATAAAGTATTTTAATCCCATTTTACACATAAGGAAGTCAATAGACAGAGAGATTAAATGACAATGCAGATTTCACAGCAAATAAGTGGCAGAGAAGGAAGTTAGATCCAGATTATTTGACTCCTTATAAAATGCTCTTTTCATTACATGAAATCACTTCCTTATAGAGTGCAGGCTTTGGAGTCAGCCAGATTTTGATCTAAAGCTTGGCTCTTACACAGGTGGACCATAGGTAAAGTCTGAGAAACCACTTAGCCTCACTACAACACTTTTCTCGTTGGTAAAACAGGTAAAGTAATTCCTACCTTAAGGAGTGACCTAATGTTTGTATAATACAGTGTTTAGCTTAGCACTTGACACACTCGAAAGGACCCAGTGACTGTTAGTGTAATCCATTTTATCTCTGATCCTTATTAGCACACAAGCCTATTAGAAAATGACATTTGTTTTTCTAGTTGAAGCTGTAGACTTCTATTGGAACAGTGCAGAAAGCTCTGCACTAATCTCTGGAATAGATGCAAAGATTGGAAGTGCCGTCACTGCCATCTTCCTCCTTTCATGTCTCCTAGAACCCAGGCAATGCAAGCCCTCCCCTTTCCAGCCTCCTTAGCCAGCTGTAGGAGTCAGTGAACAGAATAAAGTGAAAAGTACACTCAAAGGGAAAACAAACTGTGGCTCTGTCAGAACATATGGTTGAAATCCCAGAGCCCAGGACCCCACACCAAGAAACTCCTCCCTGCTCTGCATCTGGGGCATCTCAGCTAGCCTCAGCTGTCTCTGCCATACCTCTAAGAAATTAAGCACCCAATTCTTAAGGCAGTTTTAAGACCAAAATTTGCCCTTGTAGATAAGGAATAATGAAAGTATGTAACTATCAGCCCATGTCACTTAGTTGTTAAACACATTGCTAATTCTCCTACGAGATAGATATTACTATTATAGGCAATACTTCTTCAGCCTTTCCCTACTCTTATATGTTGAGGCAGGATGGTTTTAGTAACTTTGCTACTGCCAAGCTTTGCAATCTCAGGATCTAACATTCCCTTATATGCACCTTACAGCCCACTTTTCCCAAAATATTTTGAGTCCTTCAAATACACCTTGCCTCTCATATTTTAATACTTTTGCACTTTTTTTTTTAGACAAAGTCTCACTCTTGTCACCCAGGCTGGGGTTCAGTGGTGCAATCTTGCCTCCCTGCAACCTTTGCCTCCTGGTTCAAGCAATCCTTCTGCCTCAGCCTCCCTAGTATCTGGGATTACAGGCACTTGCCATCACGCTCAGCTAATCTTTCGTATTTTTAGTAGAGACAGGGTTTCACCATGTTGGCCAGGCTGGTCTCAAACTCCTGACCTCAAGTGATCTGCCCACCTTGGCCTCCTAAAGTACTGGGATCACAGGTGTGAGCCATCGCGCTCAGCCCACATTGTTCTTTTTTTACCAAGAATTTTTTATTCCTCGAACTGTGTTTGCAAGGTGAGTTCCTGTTCTTAAAGATGTAGGACAGGCAACTCTTTTAAGAAATGACTCCCGCTTGCTCCTATTCTCGAGAAGTTGTCTGAAGTAACCTTGGTAATTTTCTCTTTTGTCTCACTTCTTCTTTTATGGCCTTTAAATGCTATATATATATTTGATATTCAGTCTCTAATCTCACTAAGGCTATTTTTTTCTTCCAGGCACCCAGTAAGGGTTTAATGTTTTTTTTAAGGCAGTAAAGAGATTAGGAGTTTTTGAAACGTAATGTTTTTATGTGCTGGTCACCTTTGGCTGCCTTGGACCTCCAGTACTATTGTGATTTTTGCCATCATTCATAGTTAAAAAAAATGCTAAATTTTAGTTAAAGATTATCATAAAGTAATACTTTTTTTTTCTGATCCAGGTTAGTGGAGTATAATTCTTTCCTCATGTTTCTGAAAGTTTGGAATTTCAAAATCGAAAAGGTTGAGATTCAAATATTAACATCCTTCTACACTGTATTAATATAAGCTTTCCGAAATTCTGTTTCAGATTGTTTCAATACCTACCTGTGTGTGAGTTGGCATGAGAACAGACAATATCTGTAATGACATCTAGCCCAAGGTCACTACTAAATAAATATAAAATATTGTGAGTTTATTCAGACTTTATGGACAATGCAAGATGCACCCAATGCTCTGAATTTGAATCCCAGCATTGCTTATTATTATGAGACCTAAATCACTTTAAATCTCCCTTAACTCATCTAGAATATAAGGGTGATAATAACTACTATTCAGCCTTCTTGTAACAAGTACGTAGTAAGAAACGGGCCAGCATGGCCTGGAAAATAGGATATGCTCAATAAGCAATTAATTGAATGAATGAGTGACTTACATTTCTAAATTAAATTAATTCTATTTTTTTGACTCTCACAAATTTCAGTTTCAGTTGAAACTAAAAATTATTCAGAGCATGACATATATTTTATCAGCTCATTCAAAATCAATGAAAGAATAATATATTGATTATTTTAAAATGAAAAAGTTAGCATTTGAAGACAATGTCAATTCTCAAGTTAATAAACTCCTTCTGCAATATTTTTACAGACATCTTTTTATCAGTTGCCATGCTTTTTCTGAAATAATCTAAAGGAAAGTTGGTTAAATAAGCAGAGAACATTTCAAATAAGATATCAATACAATTACAAGAAAAAAAATTTTAAATGAACAGATGTAATTGTTTCTTAGTAAACTCTATTTTTATGTATCAAAAATGCAAGTTTTAACATATTACCTGAGGACACATAGTTTAGAAATAAACTTAAACCAAATAAATAAATACTTTGGGGTAAAAAAAACACCCAATGAAATATCTAAGTACTCAATGAATGCAAGGGATAAATATTTACTAAACACACGTCCCAGTGATACACAGCAGAGTGGGACCAGTTAGATTCTACCCTTTGACTGTTGAGGAGAGAGGCCCAGTTTCTTATGCATACCCCAAATTTGCCCTTCAGTTAACTGCTGACTATTGCATTTCTTTCTCGCTTGCCTGTTAGCGCCCCCAGAGTCTGAAAGGCCAGGGTGGATTAAATGTGTTGCATATGTGTGACACAACTCTGGCCACCCCAGAGAGCTCTTTCTAAGTCTCTAGCTGATGTTTAACATGAGAATAAAATATTAACAGATGCTGTGTCTTAACTTTGCCTGTTGTCTTACTGTCTTCTCTGGTGTGTCCCTGTTGGCCAATGATCATCTAACTTTAACTTTGGAAAGCTTCCTGGTAGAGTCCAGGGAGGCAGAGAGAGAATGGGAGAGAGAGGGGAGGGGGGATTAGAAATAGGAAACAGAAATAGAGAAGAGATAAAGAAGAGGAGAAAGAATGGGGAAGGGAACGAGAAAGAAAATTCTGTGGGGTTGTGCTGAGAATTAAGACAATTGGAATGCAGTTCCATTGCAGCCACTAATTTGCTGTGAAAAATTGAGCAAGTTACTATTCTCTGGGCCTTGGTTTTTTGATCTATAAAATGAAACCAGGAATTAGACAGCCTCAAATCCTTTCTAGGGCTAACATAGTGGTGTGCAATGCTTAAAAGACAGTCTTTATGATTTATCCTGCACAGTTACCACCTTACCAACACAATAAAACCTCTCGTAATAAGACTAATCTGGGTATTTAAGATGTTTTATTATGCCATCAATAATATGGAGAAAGAAACTAATAACAAGCTTACTATCTGCCATATATTTTCATATAGTTCAGCTTTTACATGATGACAGATCTAGAAAGTAGTGTATCTTCATTTAAGGAAAGGTAAAATTAAGTTCACAGGTAAATAACTTGACGAGGGTCAGAATATCAATTAGCAAAGTTGGGATTTGATTCTTTCAATTCATTTATTCATTCCTTCAATAAATGTTGCTGAGCACCATGCCAGGTGCATCTCGAGGAGAACAGATAGAGTGGGGAACAAAGTATTTCAAAGATCATATTTCTTCTTCTACTACACTGAAGATATATTCCTGCCAGAATTTCTCAAGAATGTCAAGAAATCAGATAATTTAGATTTTCTAAAATACATCAAATATTTGGAAAAAGAGACCCCCAATTCTCTATTATAATAGTTTTGTAATATTTAGGCTATAAGTCTGCCAATTTTATATTTCAAATGTGAACTTCATCGTGAGAAAAAGTGAATTTTATTAATCTCTTCTCTATACAAACAAAGCATACACATAGTTTTCTCTCCCCCCTTTTTTAAGGGGATAACATTAATACCTTACAATTTTTACTACAAAATAGTGGAGTATAAATAGCATTTTTGGAAAAATTAATTCTTTCATGTAAAAGGCAAACAGAAGGCTAATATTATTAAAAGATTAGTCAACCTATTAAAATGAACAATTAGAGAACATTAAGATAGACAGTTTACCACATGTACATCCTATTACTGAGTACATTCTATGCATGGTATGTTAAGCCGGGTACAATGGAAATTAAAAAGCTCAAAAGAACCTAGATCATACCAAAAGACTTGGCAAGTTCCCTTGACTTCTTTCAAGATTGCTACTACCATTGAAAACAATAATTAATGTTTATTGTGTTCTTAGTATTTGCCTGATACTGTGTTAAGTGCTTTAAGAGTGTTATAGCATTTATTCTGATAACTCTGTCATGTAGACCTTATCATAAATTCATTTCATAAATAAGTCTGAGAACTAGAGATGCAAAGTTACTTGCAAAAAGAAAGAGAAAAAATGTGGTAAAGCAGGTATTAGAAGCCAGGTTCTTCTGAGTTCAAAGTGAATGCTCTCAACATGTAATTTAATACCTCATTTGAGATTTCAATTCTATGTAATTAACAGAAAGATTATATTGTTAATATAACATACCTTATTTTACTTTTTATTGTGCTTCACTTTATTGCATTTAGCAGATGCTGCTTTTTCTTTTTTTAACAAATTGAAAGTCTGTGGCAACCAAGCAGCAAGCGAGTCTACTGGTTTGTATACATATACATATACATATATATATATACATATACATATACACATACATATATATATATGTGTATACATATATATACATATATATGTGTATATATATATCAGTAGACAATTGGATTATATTTATATATTTATTATATATATGCATATATATATATATATATATATTTTTTTTTTTTTTGAGAAGGAGTCTCACTCTGTCATCCAGGCTGGAGTGCAGTGGCGTGATCTCAGCTCACTGCAACCTCTGCGTCCTGGGTTCAAGTGATTCTCCTGCCTCAGCCTCATGAGTAGCTGGGATTATAGGCATGCACCACCACGCTGGCTAATTTTTGCATTTTTAGTAGAGACAGGGTTTCACCATGTTGGTCATGCTGGTCTCAAACTCCTGACCTTGGGATTTGCCTGCCTCAGCCTCCCAAAGTGCTGGGATTGCATTTTTATGCCTGGCCTACTGGTATCATTTTGTTTTTGACAGCACTCACTTCGTTTTTGTGTCACATTTTGGTTATTATTGCAATTTTTCAAACTTTTAAATTATGATTATGTCTGTTATGGTATCAATCCTTCATTAGATTAGGCAAGATAGTCTGAGAAATTCTAGAATATTTCTTTTTTCTTCTTTAAATGTTTTTGAGTGCATCTCACCATATGAAATACATTTTTATCGCAATCCAGTATACATATAGATGCATATGGGGAAACAGTATCTCACAGAAGGAATATTTGCCCTTATGATATTATTGAACTCTGACATTTTACTACCATATTATATTTTATTATATTGCTGGATGCAATGAACTAAACTGATTTTACAACCCAGTAATAGGCCATAACTAACTGTTTCAAAAGTATTGGCTGAAAAGACATTAGGGGAGTTAAGTACTGACAATCTATGTGCCCTAGAGGAAGAGAAGGACTCAGGTAATATACAAGCCATGTTAGTTGATTGTTAAAAATACGAGGTTTGGGCTGGGTGTGGTAGCTCATGCCTGTAATTTCTGCACTTTGGGAGGCTGAGGTGAGTGAATTACCTGAGGTCAGGAGTTCAAGACCAGCCTGGCTGTCTCTACTAAATATACAAAAATTAGCCAGGTGTGGTGGTCTATACCTCTAATCCCAGCTAGTTGGTAGGCTGAGGCAGGAGAATCACTTGAACTCGGGAGGCAGAGGTTGCAGTGAGCCATGATTGTGCCACTGCAGTTCAGCCTGGGTGATAAGAGTGAAACTTCATCTCAAAAAAAGAGAGAGAGAGAGAGAGAGAGAGAGAGATTTGACATAAAAAGGAATGAGATGATGTTCTTTGCAGGGACATAGATAGAGCTGGAAGTCATTATCCTCAGCAAACTCACCCTGAAACAGAAAACCAAATACTGCATGTTCTCATTTAAAAGTAGGAGCTGAATAATGAGAGCACATGGACACAGGGAAGGGAACAACACACAGTGGGGCCTGTTGGGGACGGGGTTTGGGGAAGGGAGAGCATCAGGTAAAACAGCTAACACATGCTGGGCTTAATACCTATGTGATGGGTTGATAGGTGCAGAAAATCACCATGGCACACGTTTACCTATGTAACAAACCTGCACATCCTGCACATGCAACTTTAAATAAATGAATAAATAAGACTCTAGAATGAAATTGAGTTTAGGGCCATGAATATAATTTAGCCGATACGAGCACAGAGATGATGTTTGACATTGGAGTAGATAAGTCATTTGAAGAAAGAAAAACAAAAAGAATAAAGTAAAGCAGAAGATGAAAAATTGAACTCTACGAAGTACCCACAGTTCTGCAGTGGAGTAAGGAAGAGGAATTAGAGAAAGTACACTATATATATAGTATTCATATGCATATATGAATGAATAATTTCATAAAGTGTCATTTATGATAATCGTTTTTAGAGTCAGAAATATTTGCCCATTTTATATTGAAGTTTTTTTTTTTTTTTAAGATCAATACTATTGTTGGTATGCTGGTTCATTGTGGACCATAAAATAATTCATTCTTCTCCATGAGCAAGATGTGATCAGTTTCTTGTCTTAAAAATGTTCCTTTCAGTTCAGGAAAGATGGCTTATTCTGCCATCTTGTGGCCTGTTTTACTGTGTTATCACTGTACATTGACAAATAATGGGTTAAAAGAAAACCAAACCAAAACTTACCCGAAGACACATTTTAATTATAGAACATGCTAAGTGTATATTGGAGGCCAGGCAGCAGAGCCAGGAAAATAAAAATATGAGGAATATCCTCCTCTGAAGGTTGACATATTGGGCATCCATTTGAAATATTCTTTCTCATAAAGTTATAGGGAAAAAAATCATACATCAAGCAGGAATAAGCCTAACATGAAATGAACAAGATATTTATGAGGAAAATTATGGAACCCTACTAAGAAACACAGAATAATGAAGAGCTATATTGTAATTATTAAAAGAGGATTTATTATTATAATATGCATACACCTCCTAAAGTAAGCTACAAGTCCAAAAATATCACAAGCAAACCCCCCAAAGAATATTGTTTGTATATTTGAACCTCATAACTTGGTATTAGAGTTCAAATGAAAGAGAAAATGTGAAACAATAACAAAAGAAAAATGAAAAAGAAAGGAGAAGAAAAAGGGCTTGCTTAAGATATAAAATGGACTGTAAAATAACAGTCACTAAAAGACACAAAATATGCAAAAGTAAACAAGTAGGCAAATTGAATAGCATACAGAGTCCAGAAACAAACTCATGAAAGGTATTGACACT
>CAUYQU010038575.1:0-12782 GCA_963574635.1 Cheracebus regulus
TACTGTAAATGGAATTGCCTCCTTGATTTCTTTTCCACCCAGTTTGTTGTTCATACATAGAAACGCTACAGATTTTTGTATGCTAGTTTTGTATTCTGCAACTTTACTGAATTCATTTATTCTTTCTAAGAGTTTTTTGGTGGAGTCTTTCCATTTTTCTATATATAAGATTATGTTATTTGCAGAAAGGGACAATTTGACTTTTTCCTTTGAATTTGAACATCTTTTATTTCTTTTTCTTGCCCAATTGCTCTGGATAGGACTTCCAGTACTATGTTAATCGAGAGTGGTGAGAGTGGGCAACATGTCTTTTTCCAGTTCTTAGAGAAAAAGCTTTCAACGTTTCTCCATTCAGTATGATGTTAGCTGTGAATTTATCATATATGACCTTTATTATGTTGTGGTACTTTGCTTCTATATGTAATTTATTATTAGTTTTTATCATAAAGTGATGTTAAATATTGTCAAAGTCTTTTTCTGTATTGAGATGATCATGGGTTTTGTCCCTTATTCTATTGTTAAAGTACGATGTTCCATTGATTTGCTCATGTTGAATTATTCTTAGATTCTTGGGATAAATCCAATTTGATCATGGTTATTATCATTTTGATATGTTGTTGGGTTTGGTTTGCTGGTATTTTGTTGAGGATTTTTGCTTCTATGTTCATCAGGAATATTGGTCCTTTTTTGGTTGTGTTGTCTGGTTTCGGTACTAAAGTTAGGATGGCATCATACAATAAGTTTGGGGAAAAAATCACTCTGCTTCAATTTTTTGGAGTAGTTTGAGAACCAGTATTAATTCTTTTTAAAAGTTTTAGCAGAATTCAGTGGTGAAGCCATCCATTCATGAACTTTTGTTTGTTGAACGACTTTTTATTACTGACTCAATGTTGTTAATTGTGATTGGTCTGTTCAAGTTTCCTAGTTATTCTTAGTTCAATTTTGGTGAGTTGTATATGTCCAGGAATTTATCCATTTTCTCTAGATTTTCAAATTTATTGGCATGTACATTCATAGTACTCTCCAATGATTATTTTTTTTTGTATTTCTGTAGTATTCATTGTGCCATCTCCTTTTTGTTACTAATTTTATTTATTTGGGCCTTTCTTAATTTTTCTTACTCTGGCTAGTGGTTTGTTGAATTATGTTTATCTCTTGTAAAAAACAGGTTATTGTTTGATTGATCTTTTGCAATTTTTAGTCTCAATTTATTTTACTTCTCTGATCTTCATTGTTTCTTTTCTTCTACTAACTTTAGGTGAGTTTTGTTCCTTCTTTTCTAGTTAGTCAAGATGCTTCATTAGGTTGTTTGTTTGAAATATTTCTAGGCTTTTGATGTAGATATTAAATGCTTAAAGCTTGCCTGTTAATAATGCTTTTGCCGTGTCCCATAGATTTTGGTAGGCTGTGTTTCCATTCTCATTTGTTTCAAGGAATTTTTAAATTTTATTCTCAATTTCTTTCACTTATTGATCACTCAGGAGCTTGTTTCTTAATTTCCACATATTTGTATAATTTTGAATGTTTCTCTTGTCACTGATGTCTAGCTATATTCCACTGCAGTCAGATAAGATACTTCATATGATTTTGATTTTTAAAGTTTTTTTGAGACTTGTTTTGTGTCTTAACATATGGTCAGTCCTGAAGAATGTTCCATGTGCTGATGAAAAGCATATGTATTTCTCAGCTATTGGGTGAAATGTTATGTAAATATCTGTTAGGTTTATTTGGTCTATGGTGCAGTTTAAGTTCAATGTTTCTTGTTGATTTTCTGTCTAGATGATCTGTTGGGGTGTTGAAGTCCCCAGCTATTATTATATTGAGATCTATCTCTCCCTTTAGATCTAATAGTATTTGCTTTATACACCTGGGCAATCCAGTGTTGGATGTATACATACTTTTAACTGAAATATTCTCTTGTTGAATTTATCACTTTATTATCATATAATGTCTTTATTTGTCTCTTTCCAGCTTTTAACCTGAAGTCTCTTTTATCTGCAATAAGCATAGCTACTCTTACTTGTTTTGGTGTCCATCTGCATGGAATATCTTTTTCTATTCCTTCATTTGCAGCCTATGTGTCTTTACAGGTGGGATAAGTTTCTTGCAGGAAGGATATAGTTAGTTCTTCTTTTTTAATCCACTCAGCCCATCTGTATCTTCAAATTTTCATTCAAAATTTGATAGATGAAAACTTACTCCTGTCATTTTATTGATTATTTTCTGGTTATTTTATTAATCATTTGTTCTTTACTTCATCTTATTGTTTACTTATGTTACTGGGTCTTTTCTGTAGTGACAAGACTAGATTCTCTTTCTCCTTTGTGTATCGGCTACCAGTGACTTTTACAGTCTTACATGTTTTCATGATGGTGTTCGTACTTCCAGATGTAAGACTACCTTGAGCATTTTCCATAAAGCTGGTTTAGTGATGATGAATTCCCTCAGTGTTTGCTTGTCTGCAAAAGATTTTGTTCTTCATTTCTGAAGGATAGCTTTGCTAAGTATAATATTCTTGCTTGGCAGTTTATTTGTTTTATTACTTTGAATATATTATCTTATTTTTTCCTGGCCTTTAAGGCTTCTGCTGAGAAGTGCTCTGTTAGTTTAATGAGGATTATTTCATTTGTGACCTGAAATTTTTCTCTTGCCTCTTGCTTCTCTTAAGAATCTTTGTTTCTTTCCTTTTTTTTCTATTTTTTTTTTAACAATGACTTATATAAGTTTTAAAAAAAAATCTGGCCTTACTGGATCAAATTTTTTTTTTCTTTTTGACTTTTAATTATTTGACTATAATGTGTCACAAAGATGACCTCTTTGGGTTGAATTTCTTTGGGCTTCTTCAAGCTACCTCGACCTGGATGTCCATCTCTCTCCAAACCTTGGGAAGTTTTCTGCTATTATTTCATTAAATATGTTCTTCTTACCTTTATTTCTTCTTTTCTTCTTCTGCAATACTCATAGTATGAATATTTATTTGCTAAATAGTGCTCCATATATCTCATAGGCATTCTTCATTCTTTTTATTTACTTATTTCTCTTTGTTTGTAGTATTTCAAACTTGTCTGCAAGTTCAGAAGTTCTTCTGCTTGGCATAATCTATTGATGAGGTGCTTGATTGTATTTTTTATTTCATTCATTAAATACTTCAGCTCTAGAATTTTTGTTTGGTTCTTTTTTATGCTATCTATCTCTTTGCTAAATTTCTTATTCAAATCATGAATTTTTTTTATTTTATTGACTTGTTTATCTGAATTATTTTGTATCTCACTGAGCTTTCTTAAGATTAGTATTTTGAATTCTTTTTCTGGAATTTTATACATTTTCTTATGATTGAGGTCTATTGCTGGAGAATTATTGTTTTTCTTTGGAGATTACACACTTCCTTGCTTCTTCATGGTTGACATATTCTTACATTGATTTCTACAGTTCCGGGAAAAAAAAGTCACCTCTTCCAATTTTGTAGAGGAGGTTTCATAGGGAATGACTTACGCAGATGAATGGGTTTTGGAGTGTCAGTTTTGTGGTATATGTTGGTCTTGATTTTAGGTAGACTCAATAGTATAGTCTTCAAGTTGTTTCTTTAGATGTAATCTACACTAGTGATGTTTGTGAGTTTCTCAGTTGCCTAGGCTGAGAGCATTTGTGGTGGAAATGGTGTAACTTTTCTAAGGGGAGGCTCCTCAGGTTGTTTCTCAGGTTAGGGGCACAGGTGTGCACATGATACATCAGCCAATTTGGGGTCTGGCTCAACTGGAGTTGTAGCCATGGGGCTGTTACTCTGGCTGGAAGCACAGGTACCTAGTTGTTTGGCCATCCTGAGGGAATGCCCACCAGGAGTAGCCTGTGGGGCTGTTCCTCAGGCCTAATATGCAGACATACATCTGCTCAGCTAACCTGGGGGCACGTCTGCTGGTGACAACCCATGGGACTCTTTCTCAGGCCCAGGACATAGCTGCATGACTGTTTGGCTGGCCTAGGAGGTTTGTTTGTGAGTGGTGGTCCACTGAGCTGTTTCTTGGGTCCAGGATGCTGGTGTACCACTGCTTGGCTGGCCTGGGGCCTTGACCACCAAGGGCAGCCTGTGGAGCTATTTCTCACTCCCAGGGTGTGTGTCCACAGCTCCTTGGCCAGCCTAAGGGAGTTTCTGCTAAAGGCAGCCCACAGATCTGTTTCTCAGACTGATTATGGATGCTAGGCTGATGGCCTGGTCATAGGCCTGTCTGCAGGGGTTGGGGCACCTCAGGGCTGTTTCTCAGGCCCTGGGGCCAGGTTCATTGCCATTCTGCTGGCCTGGGAGCATGTCAGCTGCTTGGAGGCTTGAGAGTCTCTCTTGTTCAGGGTAGCCCAAAGGCAGGCTTACTCTGGGCAGCATTGCCAGTCTGTTCCTCTGGTTGGACGTGAGGGTGTCAGGAGTTGGTTTCTCTGCTGTGGAGGATCAGCCTCATAGTCAATCCTGGGCCCAGGCTCCACACTGCTGAGATTGTGGGGTCAGCTTCTGGTGTAGGCACAGTAGGATGAAGATGGAATTCTAGTGCTGGAGAAGTGCAGTGGCTACTGGTCTCCAGAGCAGGGCACACTCCAGAGGTGGCTCTGGTCTCAAAATGGCACCATGCTGCTGCAGCATGGCTCACAGGGAATGGGTGGAGGGGTAGGGAAGTAAATCTTATGCTCCCAATCTAGTGCAATGCAGCTGCAGGAATCCCCAGCACCTCTTCAAACTAGTAGACTGTGGGAATCTCCTGTCATAAGGACTGTGGGTGTTTATGGTGGTAATGTGGGTTGGTGGAGATCTTCTGCTTACCTTCCTCCATACCTCCCAAAGGAAAGTGCCTCCTGACTCCAGGCAGATTTGATCTAGGTTGGGGAGATGAGGCCACACAGTCCAGGTGGACTTCTGATCACCACAGATGTGTCTCTGTTCACCTGATGCACTCCAGCACTCTCCCTTCAACACTTCAGTCAAAGCTTAGCTGTTTATTCATTGCTTTGGTGCTTTCTTGTGAGAGGGACAAATGCCAGGCATCTCTAGTAAGCCGTCTTATTGACATCGCTCTATCTGTTGTCTCCAAAGGGTTTTATAGACTTATACTCTGCCTGTTGGTCCATTTCTCATCAACACTGATACTATCAAATATATGAGGTTTTATTTGTCAGTTTGTTAAGGATGCCTGCAGGTAAATTTATCTCACTGAGGTTTGACTTGTGTTTTCATAAATACAGATTGAGGACTTTTTCATATGCCTATTGCCCACTTGAATTTTCTTATTATCTGAAATTCTTAACCTTTTTTCTGTCAATTTATGTTTTTCTTATTGATTTCTAGCTCTTTATACATTCTGGATACTAGTCCTTTGTAAATTATATGTAAGGCAAATCACTTCTCTTATTCTGTAGCTTTCATTTTCACTCCTTTTATATTGCCTTTTTATGAAAAACAGTTCTTGACTTTTTTTTTTTTTTTGAAATGGAGTTTTGCTCTTGTTGCCCAGGCTGGAGTGCAATGGTGCAATCTCGGCTCACTGCAACCTCTGCCTCCTGGGTTCAAGTGATTCTCCTGCCTCAGTCTCTCAAGTAACTGGGATTACAGATGCCCACCACCATGCCCAACTAATTTTTTGTATTTTTAGTAGAGATGGGGTTTCACCATGTTGGCTAGGCTGGTCTTGAACTCCTGACCTCAGGTGATCCACCCTCCTCAGCCTCCCAAAGTGCTGGGATTACCTATGTGAGCCCACTGCACCCAGCCCAACCCTGACATTTTCTAATAGACTTCTGAGGACGTCTTAACCTAACTCTGCCCAGGCCATGGGACATGCCAAGTGGTGTATGTCTGAAGCTCAGTTTCAGGCAGGTATGAAGTATTCCCAGGAGGCTCCTTGGCTCCTGTGATAACAAGAGGGTGAGGTAGACAAGTAGGCAGTAAGGATGAAGGCTCACTTGTCTTCCTCCATGACTGCTGAATCCACATCTTGGATTAAGCCCAACAGAGGTCTTTGGTATCCCCTGCAGACTATCTACCGATATCTACTCTCCTGTTCTTTTTGAAAATTAAAATTTAATTTTATTCTGAGTGACAATGGATTCTGCTTGAAAGTTATATATCTTAATCTCTCTTGTAGATAGGGGTGACCATATCACTAAGGTTCAGCCAATGAGATGGAAGTGGAAATGGTTGGGTGGGGATTCAGGAGCGCTCCTTAAAGGGGACACAGACCCAAGCTCAGGTACATGTTTGCCCTTCTTCCTTCTCCTTGCGTCCTAGAATTGAATACAGTGGCCAAGCTTCTAAAAGTATCTTGTACGTTGAAATGGACTTAAGGTTTGAAGGTAGGCACTAGGCAAGGATGGCAGTACAGAAAGGTAAGAGGGAACCTGATCACCATGATAGCATTTGCTGTGTTGGCCCTGGACTTACTACTTTCAGACGTTTATTACTAGAGAGAAAAATAAATAAACCTGTAATTGTACTGGCTCTTGCTATTTTCAGACATCTGTTAGTTGGCCCCTTTTTCTACTTACAACTGATGAAGTCCTCTGGTGGTGAGCTGGGTTTGGAGCAAGTTTTCCTGGGATCTCACCCCCAGCTGCCCCATATTTATCTTGTGTCCTTGAGCAATTTATTCAAGTTCCTTGTGCTTGCTTAATTTCCTCATATGAGGAGTGGAATAATTAGAGCACCTACCTCATAGTAATTAAGAGGATCAAATTAGATGATATTATAAAGTCCTTAGAATAGTCCTTGGCACAATCTTCATTAAATAAATGTTATTTTTGTTATTACCATTATTATCATTACACATGGAAGAAGAACGCCTGTTCATATATTGATTGTTTGACTTTCTTCAATGTTCTTTTATCTGCCATTTCATTTAAAACTGCTCAAGTTCTACTCATCTGAGTCTTACATCACAGACGAGGAGGGAGCACCCTGCCTTTGCTGCCTTTGCTTCCTCTGTACCTGTAGAAAGATGAGAGTTGTAGGTGTGTATTTGTATACATGTTTTCTCCTTGATTTTTGACACAAAAGAATGGCCTGGTTTTAATAAAAATTATAGATCCAGTATTTTATCTTTAAGCTCAACGTCAGTGAAAATTCTGGCAAGCCTACAGTTTCTTCATTCCATATTTTAAATTGCTCTGCAAACTTTATATCAATGCATCACTTCCACTCAGCATGAAAATATAGCCATCTCTGCCACACAGGGCAAGATGGGTGGCTGTTACAAAGCTTTTGCAGACATATGTCACTGTTCTGCAAGAAAAAAAATATACTGAAGAGGCAAAGAAGCTCACTTCAATCCAAAGGCAGAAAACCTCAAGCAGAAATCCATCCAGATGCCCCTCAAGTGATTCCCTTGGTGATGAAAATAGGAAGGGTTGAAATTGAAAATGACGTGGGAAGAATGAGGCACCATCTGAGGGAGACACAAAAAACACAAGCCCATGAATGCAATTTGTTCCCACTCTATTATTCAGCATCTGCTGTTGACTCTTTGTCATTTGCATCCTTTTGTGTTGGGCCACCTCAGAGATTTCTGGTTTTCAGAGACAGATGATGAGTTCCAAACCCACTCTGAATAGGCCATTTGCTGACATTCGTTTCTCTAGCAAGGGTGAATGCATAGGGCTTGTTTGCAGCAGGACGGCTGCACAATGTCTTGCTCCTGCCTCGGTACAGGGTCAGCAGCAAGACAATGGCCAGCCCTTGGGGGCAGCCCTTAGGAAGATCACCAGCCAGGTGCATGGCCTGGAGGCAGCCAGTTTGGGTTTATTTTCAGAAGATGCTGGTTCACATTCTTCTGGGTTTGCCTCTTAGAACAAGGCAGAATCGATAAAATGGAGTCAGAGAAGAAGCAAATTATCCATGGAAAACAAGGATCTGTATTTAGCACTCTACTTGAGCATTCTGAAGATGACAGACACACCAGGCTGGCCAAGTGGGTGTGCCGGGCAGGGTTCAAAGGAGAAAACTCCTTATGCATAGTGGCCAGAACACAGGCTTCACTCAATCCTGAACCAAAGTGCTCATTTCTATAAGGCCAAGTGGCCTGGAAGCTTAGCTGGGGAAAAAAAAATCCATCTCCTTCTAAGTCTGCAAAACCCCAGGAAACATTTTTGTGCTCAGGAAGGTCCATACACTCAAAAGACGCTGCTCAAGGCCCTGTTTGATATGCAGAGGTCACTGACAGCACATGGTCTAGTAAATGGTGAGGGAAAAATTCATAACACCAACTATTTTTTCTACCAGACTGCATGTGCTCCTCTGAGTCTTAGCCTGGCTGTCTTCTTTATGCTTTTGATAATTATTTAATTTGTCTTCAATCTAAATAGATGCTGTTTGAACTGCTTTTGGGGGCTGGTGGAGAGAGTGACTGATTATACAGCTCCCAGATGAATAAATGCACTTTTTCCTTCTCTCTGATCATAAAAAAAAGCAGCACTTTGGATGCATTGATAGACATAAAGTAAGGTGGGGAACTGAAGCAGTTTCCTCTATAATTTTTGATATGCAAATGTTCTTTTTGGAAATATCCAGGTATCTAATGGCAAAGTACAGCTTTGCAAATAAACTACTGAATTATGAACAGTTTGGATAAGGTATAGGATAAAGAACACTGCTTTCTTAATTTTTGTAATAGCATATTATAAGAAAAAAATGTGGATCTCTTAAATCTAATATTAAATGATTATACATCCTACATAAGAACTCTGTCTTTATCCTGGACTGGGCACTTCAATAATATTTAGTTGATTTCTCTAAAAACTTTGAATTCAGGACATTTACGATCTGATGAAAAAATAGGATGGATTTTTTTCTAAACTCAGACTTCTATGCTGCTGTCAGGTGAGAAATTTTTAAAACACTGTGCAAACTATAGGGTTGTTGTAATTGTTTTACTAGCCACATCAGTGATAATAATGTAGATAGTTAATCCCAAAACATCAATGTATAAATTCCATGAGTAATGTGATTTCATACAAAACTTAGCTGGGCATGGTGGTGGGCGCCTGTAGTCCCAGCAACTCAGGAGGCTGAAGCAAGGAGAATCACTTGAACCTGGGAGGTGGAGGTTACAGTGAGCCCAGATTGTGCCACTGCACTCCAGCCTGGGCGAGAGAGCAAGACTCCATCTCCGAAAAATATATATATATATATGATTTCAAATCAGGTCCTCTCTCTGGCTCAGTAGAGCTGAGAAACCCAAGTGTTGCCAGAGACTGGATTATGCCCCTATCTTGGGACCTTGTTAGGCACTAAAGTAGTATTTAGGGGGACTCCTGCTTTATGTTGTATGATTCCCATTCAGCCATCTATCAGGCAGAGTAATATAGCACCTGTGTTCCTCTTATTAGTGAGATAATCCCACTGTAAAACATTTTGACCATCAAAAATAAAAATGGGAGTCACAGATCATGCCGCTGAGGGAGGGAGACCCATGACTGTATCTTCTGTGAAGCTATCACTAATCCCACACAGACCCAGTTGTCCCTTCCCCTGTAGTCTTATCACCTGTATACCCTTCTCTCTGGCAGTCATCAGAGCGTGTTGTCAATGTGTCCTCAAGATACTGGGAGAACTTGAGGAATCATATCTTATTCATCTTGGTGGCACAGTGGGAGCTCAAGAAATATTGGTTGAAGAAATGATTATATGCCAGTCATTTCTACTATCAAAAGTATTGCCTTGACTCAACATAATCTTCTTTAGTGAATGCCATTCTTTTTATTTTGATGACAGGGATATAAGCGGGGCTAGGTTGGACCAGAAGAGCCAGGAGCCAGCTTAGCTTCCCCCTGGTAACCGATGTTCACTTGTTTTAGCCAGAAGCATCTCTGAGTTTTAATAAAACATTCTTACAGTCATTATGGTCATTTGATTCCTCACGAGAGTTGGGAATGATGACTTACAGAACGGCTTGTGTCCTTTGCTTTGGCCAAACGGAAGATGATACAGCTGATAGGGGAATGGAAGGAACAAAAATATGTAGAGTCCCTACTACGTATTATCTGTAACAACGTGTTAGCTTGAATGGTGTCAGACTGGTGATCTGCAGGTCCAACCTGGACTGAGATGACCTGATAGTACCATGTATTTTTAAGAGATTTGATTTTGAATACTATAGGTCCAGCAGAGCAGATATAGCTCGTCGGAGTCCCCATAACCCTGCCTATTATCTCTCATGTGATCCATTTTACAAATTAACGTGACCTACAAGACTCTGGCAGGCAGTCAAATTTGCATCCTGATCAGTTAAACCACCTTTAAAATTTTCTTTTTATTATTATATTAAACAATTGAAAGAGCTAAGACCTAAGGCTACTTATCTGCTTCATGCTGTAGGCAGCCTTCTGAAATGGCTTCCAATTGTCCCCACCTCCTGTTATCCACTCCTGCTGCTTCTATGGAGTCTGGATCTGATGACTTGCTTCTATATGTTTACAGTATACAGCAAAAGTCATGGAAAGCCACTTCTGAGATCAGGTTATAAAAAGCTGTAACTTCTGTCTTGCTGGCACTCACTCATTCAATCTTTTCCTCTCCTGGCTTCTCACTTTGATGAACCAAGCCCTCATGTTAGAGAGGCCCACAAAGCAAGGAACTGAGGGTGGCCTTGGCCAACAGCTGGCAAGGAACTGAGGTCCTCAGTTCAACAGCCCACGAGGAACTGAATCCTGCCAACAACTACTGAATGAGTTGGAAGTAAATTCTGCCCCAGTTAAACCATGAGATGCCTGTGACTTGGCCTGCTCCTTTATAACAGCCTTCTAAGAAACTCTGGGCCAATACCTCAATTGCAGCAGTGTAGAAGTTCTGAAGCAGATTACCCCACCCAGTCATACCCAGATTCCTGACCCGTAGAAACTGGGAGATAATAAAAGTGTGTTTTCAGCTGTTACCTTTGTGGAAATGTGTAGTAATAGCCTTCTAAACAAATACAATGGCAGAGTAAGAAGTAGAACCTTGGCCTCCGGCCTTCTATTCATCACTCAATGCACTGTAGATATTGATGGCACGAAGCCCTGTTAATCCGTCACCAAATGTCCATGCTATTATGCTCAGAGTAAAAGGAATTGTCCTCATTTTTTGGCCAGACGAAAGACTTCACAAGCATTAAAATAGCTCCAATTGATCAAAAATTAAACAGAGCAAGATAGAATTAAAAAATGAACACAAGTCACTGGAGTGCTATGCTTGAAATTATTTCTGTATTTAGGGAGGGAAGCTTGGTTCTTTAAAGTTACTTTCAGAGGAAGTTTGTCCATGTTGGGGAAAAACATATTCTTTTTCCCTCACACCACTGTCCATGGCAGCGCAGGAGATTCTGCCAGACCAGGAAGGCACTTTGGGAGAGAAAGCTCTACCTGGAACTGCTCAGCTGACCTTGACATTGCTGGATCCCTGGTGTCCATCGGAAATGAACTTGAAGGGTGGGTCACTGCCCCACAGTAGGCGCTCCCTCTGGTCTTTGCCCTTATCATCCTTCATGATACTTTTTCCCTGCCTTGGCTTGGGGCCAGCCCTTCTGTCCTGCCATCTTCTGAGACTGTGAATAATTCCCTCCCTTCATTTATATTGCTTCTGTGAAGTGTAACTTTATCATGTTCCTCCAGAGCCTTCTCTTTTTCTAGGTTATTATAAATTTAGCTCTTCGCTCTTTTTTTTATAACTTGTCCTCCAATCCTCTTGTTAGTTTATTACTTTTTTTCATTTCTTGCACAGGTACACACCCTTTTTGCATAGCAAAAAGCCATGGGAAACAGGACTGAATAAAATGTGAAAATGCCAAAATTTAAACTGAGAAGTGGGGGAAATAGGAAATGTCTTTAGTCTGATAGTAAATGCATGGAAACTTTTTTGGGAAAGGCCCGTGAAAAGAATGTCAGTTTAAAAAGTTTATGGGTTTTGGAAATTCTATTCAATTTCTTCCTCCAGATAGAGAGTCCTATAAGATGTTTTCAACATGTGCCGAGGGCTGGGCCATGAGCTATCTTTCTTTTCACTCCTTTTCTCTCTTTTCCCACCCTAATCTTTTCTCACCCCAGAAAAACAAAAACAAAATTCACTTGCACCCCCGCTGATCTCAATGACTCAAACGAATTCCAAAACACAGAGAACTGCAGAGGAGAAGCCACCTTCCCTCAGGTGCAGGACGAGGGATGGGCACCGACTCCACCCTCCCCACCCCACCTCACCACCTCGGGTGACAGGCAGGGCTCTCCCTCTGTGTTTAGAGTCTGCAGATTGTTATGGGGACAGATGCCCTCTGGACCTTGCCTCTGAGCTTCTCAGCTCACAGTATCTGCATGTGGGGAACACATCTGGGGTTGCTTTATTGCACCACGGGAAATACTTGAGGCAGAATCAATGAATCTATATCTTGTTTTTATTTTTCCAGGAACACACTCAAAATCCAAGTTCCTTTTCTTTTATGATTTCAGAAACTTTGTTTTATTTCTCTCTGCCTTTCTCTGGCCTCCTTAATGTTTCTGCTGTAAGGAGTTGAAAATAAAAATGACCCAAGACTTACTTCTATGTGGTCACTGCTAGCATTAGAGGCTAACAAGAATGACTGCTTTCTAGGCTTTCTCTGTTACAATAGCGAGGCACTTGGCACTGCATACATTGAGACACGACTAACACAGGATAACATCTGGGCAACAACAACATGCTTTTAAACAAACTCTTGTAGTTACACATTTACCTCAGATCCCAAGAACTTTCTGAGCTTTTACTTTATACTATTTGCAAAATTTGGTTTTCCCTTTTCTACTGGTAG
>CAUYQU010038577.1:0-43833 GCA_963574635.1 Cheracebus regulus
TTTGTTATTTTCATCCCTTATTCCTTCCTGTCTCCATTGTTAAGCACAATTATTGGCATAAAAGAGGTTTTTAATACCCATTTTTAGACTGCATTCTAGTCTGGGCAATAAAACAAGAATCCCATTCTCTCTCCCTCTTTCTCTTCCTCTTTCTTTCTCTCTTTCATTCTTTTTTTTCTTTCGTTTGCTGTTTCTTTCTTTCTTTCTCCGTTTCTCTCTTTTTCTAAAATAAAATAAAATAAAATAAAAGATATTCTTAAAAAAAAAAAGAAAAGAAAAGATCACAGCGTCTTCTGGTTATTCATCCAATTTTTCACTTACAGTTTGGGTTTGGCCAGTACTGGAGGGGGCTCTTTGACGGGGGAAGAAGGCTCTGGGACTTTTGCTGCCTGTCCGTTGAACCTCTCCTGGAAAGAATCAGGCCTGGTCTGTCTGGTGGTCACCACGCCAGCCTCGGAGGATGCTTCACTTCCTTTGTCATCTTCAGGCAGGTTGAAGTGCACACGAAGCCCAATCCTGGAGCTGGACCGGGGCTCATTGTGGTTCACCAGAACCCCCTCAAGTTTGGGTTTAGGGGGTTGTTCCACAGATGGAGGCTCTGAGTGGGGTGGGGAGGGCTGCGGCTCAATAGCAGCCAGGTTGGTGGTGGAGCTGGCTGAGTGAAGAGACCCATTGTTGCTGAGGTCCTCATTTCCTGAAAGGACAATCACAGGACCTGAGCTGTCAGCCGCTGTAAACCTGAACTGGGGCATGTGCACAAATGGGAAAGTGTTTACATCAGATGAATGTATGAATGGAAAAATGCCTATCAAAAACAGATCATCATTGGGGCATTAAAGAATGGTAAGGATACAGAAAAAAAATTAAATTAAAAATGAGAAACTAAGTTTAACATCTAAGTACTCTTTTGGAAAGAAATTTAGAAATTTATTGAGGAGATGTTCTCTTAGGAAATATAATGATGACAGCAGGGTAACTGAGGTGGTGGCTGTAAGTCAATTAGAGATTGAAAATTGGACACTATTCAAGAACATTTTCCTCAATAATTCAAATCTTTTTAGGAGAGCCAACCTAGCTTCATATGAAAAGCAGTAAGGAATGGTAACACAAAGTCTGCATATTCACACTCAAAGTCATGGGCTAAACTGTTCTGGCATGAAAGGGTCCTTACCTCTCACATGCAGCTGTGCAATGCTTGACACTGTGCCGTATTTGTTGCTTGCAGTACATGTGAAGCACCCAGCGTCTTCTGCAAACACCTCAGCAATGACCAAGGTGCAAATCTCCTCTATATGCCCGTGAAACAGAATGGTTACTGACTTAGTTATGAGAGTTGAATTACAGAATTTACTGATATCAGATGATGATTCTACAAAGTCAATATAAGAAGCTGGCTATATTAGTTCTTTAAAAACAATTGGTTAAAACAGTGATTTGATTGAATTGACCAATTAGTAGGCAAAATGAGTCAAAGAATTTAGAAACAGCAACTCCATGCAGTCAGGCCAAATACTGACAAGGGGATTTTATAAAAATAGTTACATATTATGGATTTTCAGATAATCTTCCATTTTTATGTCAACAGTACAGATGGCAAAAATAGAAATGAATAACAATAAACTTTTTAAAAACCACAAAATAAATTAGGAGTCAAAGGGAATGGAAGTTTCTGTGAAATAAAAGGACTAATAAAACATTTTCTAAATGTAGGTCTCTCACTATTTCCCTGGGGAACTTCTGCAGTGAGATTGTTTTGTTTTGTTTTGTTTTGTTTTTTGAGATAAAGTTTTGCTCTTGTTGCCTGGGCTGGAGTGCAGTGGCACGATCTCGGCTCACTGCAACCTCTGCCTCCCGGATTCAAGTGATCTCCTGCCTCAGTCTCCTGAGTAGCTGGGACTATGGGCATGTGCCACCATGCCTAGCTGACTTTTGTATTTTTAGTAGAAACAGGGTTTCACTATGTTGGTCAGGCTGATCTCGAACTCCTGACCTTGTGATCCGCCCGCCTCAGCCTCCCAAAGTGCAGGAGTTACAGGCACCCGGCCTACAGTGAGATTGTTTTAAACAAAGACCACAATTTAAAATTGTGCAGCAAATAAATATTTTGCTTTACTGGTAGTAATGAGCTGATAGAGTAACTTGAAATTCTGAATGAAAGAAGGAGTGAAATGCATTTCTACTTTTGTATTACCATGGTAATTCTTATGGATTACTTGGATACACTGTGAACAATGATCTTCTGTGAATAACTACAGAGGTGATTCCCAGGTAGAACCACATGGTTACAGTCCAAAGTTATTAAAGTTAGATACTCCTTGACACCTAATAAAGAGGAAGTATAAGACAGTGGCATAAGTCTTAAGTTGAAGCAGAGATGGGAAATACAAGGATGAATTTACATATAAGGATGTAAAATGGACACAAAAAAAGACTTTATAAGGGAAGCACAAAAGTGCTTTATTATGCAGTTATCACTCCGTAGACTGACATTAAAAACAAAATTATTAAAAAGTAGTTGCATTAGGAGAAACTTGATAGGCATTTCAGTGCTTCATGATAATTGAATTGAATTAACTAGACCATTTCTAGGAAAACTGGCCAGGGGGCCATGACAGGCAGTATTGAGTATTGCCGTTTGAACGTGTCCCCCAAAGTTCATGTGCTGGAAAGAATCCCCAGTGCTTTAGTGTTGGGATGTGGAGGCCAAAGGGAGGTGTTTAGGTCATGATGCCTCTGCCCTAATAAATGGATAAATGTTGTTATTGTGGGAGTGGGTTTGTCATGAAAGTAAGCGTGGCCCCCTCTCGCCCTCCCTTCTCTTGTGCACTTGCTCTCTTGCCCTTCTGCCTTCTGCCATGGACTGACACAGCATGAAGGCCCTCACCAGATGCAGACCCCTTGATCTTGGGCTTTCCAGCCTCCAGAACTGTAAGAAATAAATCCCTGCTTTTTAAAAAATTACCCAGTTTCAGTTATTCTGTTATAGCAGCACATAATGGACTAAGGCAAGTGCCTACTGAATAACTCTTCATCCTCCTACCTCCTTGTTGGTAGAACCCTGGCTTTGTCTATTCTACTTGGAGTGGTCATATGCTTCAAAGAAAGCTGGCCCCTCTCAGCCTCAGGTGGTAAATCATGAGGTCTAAGTCAGTCAAGCTAACTCTATTCTTGTTAAGTGGTAGTTGAGACACACAATTCCAGTCAATGTGATATTGAAACCATCCCCACAGGGTTGACAAGAATTGCATGCTAAGTTCTGGACAGAAATGTAGTTAAGTATTAATCAGGCTGCACTTTGACCCACTTCCTTGTCACTAAAAGTCACATAGCACTAGATCCTTGCATCTCCTTGTTCCTATAGATAGGATTTCTGACATTAGGATTGTAAGACTGTTTAAGAATTGATTTGCATCCCCATTGTTCCTATAGATGAAAATCCTAATGATTTCTAACATTAGAATCATAAGGCTTCTAATGTTTTTGAGACAGGATCTTGCTCTGTTGCCCAGGCTGGAGTGTAGAGGCAAAATCTTGGCTCACTGCAACCTCCACCTCCCAGGGTTGAGTAATCCTCCCACCTCAGCCTCCCGAGGAGCTGGGTCTACAGACATGTGTCACCACATCTGGCTAATTTTTAAGTGTTTGCAGAGATGGGAGTCTCACTATATTGCCCAGGCTGGTCTTGAACTCCTGTGCTCAAGCGAACCTCTGACCAAAGTGTTGGGATCACAGGTGTGAGCCACTGTGCCCAGCCTGATAAGGCTTTTGTTTAAGGATTTCTTAAAAACATTTTTTCAGACCATGAATTCCAGCAACTAGTTTGAAGATCCCCACAGAGGAATGAGATCAGCATGAGAACACAGTTTCTTAATCTCCCTGTCTTATGACTTCACCCTGCTCTTTTCAACCAACCAGTGATCTCTGCTCTTCAACCCACTCCAAAACCCTTAAAAATCCTAGCCTGGCTAATTTTTGTAAATTTGATAGAGACGGGGTTTCACTATGTTGGCCAGGCTGGTCTCAAATTCTCAACCTCAGGTGATCCACCTGCCTCAGCCTCCCAAAGTGCTGGGATTACAGGTGTGAGCCACCATGCCTGGCCTGAAGAGAGAATTATAATAATGAGATCACAAACAAACTTTCTCACACAGGGTTAAAAATACAATCTGATTTTTTCAGGTGGTTACAGAGAGGGCATTCAGATGTTTATGCCCTGTTTTGTGGTGACTTGTATTTTCTAACTTCACCTACAGCCATTTTTATCTCACCTTAGTATTCTCCCAACCAAACTAATAACATGAGAGATATTTTATTGAATTTCTGCAAACTTCAAAATCTGATGATGCATAAGTTTTGAGATACCTAGGCTATGGCACTGAAATTCATCTAGCATTATAGAAATTGCTTTGCCCAGTTTTGAGAGGAAAAATATTCCAAAGAAACATTTCTCAATAACCCAAGAACCAGCAGCATTCATATGAGGTATTAATTACATATTCTAGATTTGCACATGCTCCCCTCCTCTCCTTCTACAATAATAGCTACAGTTCATTTGGATATTTTTGTTTTGTTTCATTTTGTTTTGTTTTTTGAGACAGAGTCTTGCTCTGTTGCCCAGAGCAAGGCTGGATTGCAGTGTCACGATCTCAGCTCACTGCAACCTCCACTTCCCAGGCTCAATCCATTCTCCTGCCTCAGCCTCCCAAGTAGCTGGGATTACAGGCGTGCACCACCATGCCTGGCTAATTTTTGCATTTTTAGTAGAGACAGGGTTTTGTTTTGCCATGTTGGTCAGGCTGGTTTCGAACTTCTGACCTCAAGTGATCTGCTGCCTTGGACCCCAAAGTGCTGAAATTACAGGCATGAGCCACTGTGCCTGGCCCATTTGGATCTTTTTTCCTAAAACTTTATTTTTCACTGTGTATTAATCTCAGTGTAACTTCATCATGTATTCCTATGTATATAAAATCACTCATCATACACTAATAAATTAAAGTTGAAATTCTCTTTACCTGGCTCTGCCATGGATCGAGGTTCTGAAAGAAAAAAAAAAAATTAAAAGATTCTGAACATTTATTTTACTGAGAAGCTACACGTTCATCAGAAGCTTTCTATAGAATTTCACAGTTTCTTACACACTCAGGAGTGATACAATAAGGTTACGTACCAATATTAAGTAAGATGACCTCAACAGGAACAGGATGGGTATTACAGAAAGGCAGCAAAAGAGTAACAATTTTTTTTTTTTTTTGAGACTGAGTTTCACTCTTGTTGCCCAGGCTGGTGTGCAATGGTGTGACCTTGGCTCACTGCAATGCAACCTCTGTCTCCCGGGTTCAAGTGATTCTCTTGCCTTAGCCTCCCAAGTAGCTGGAATTTTAGGCATGCACCACCATGCCCAGCTAATTTTTGTATTTTCAGTAGTGATGGGGTTTCATCATGTCAGCCAGGATGGTCTCGAACTCCTGACCTCTGGTGATCCACCCACCTTGGCCTCCCAAAGTGCTGGCATTACAGGCAAGAGCCACTGCGCCCGGCCCAAGAGCAACAATTAAATGATGTTGCTTCCTCTTGAAATAAATCTGGGTTTCACTTGGGGTACATAAACCTTAGGCGAGGAAAAGTTTCTGAGTTAGCTGTATTTCAGAAATGACTTGCTTTATTGACACTCATTCAGCCTTACCTGAAAAAAGTTTGTGAAGATGGAGAAATTATTCTTGGCTTTGGGCTCTGATATCCTAATAATATATTCACTATTCCTCCTGCTCAGAGGTTTCTAAGATCAAGAGCCTCAGGATAGATCATAGTTTTTTCAAGAGTAGGTTCTTTTTTTTTTTTTTTTTTTGAGATGAAGTCTCTCTCTGTTGGCCAGGCTGGAGTGCAGTGGCAAGATCTTGGCTCACTGCTACCTCCACCTCCCGTATTCAAGGGATTCTCCTGTCTCAGGCTCCTGAGTAACTGGGACTACAGACACCTGTCACCATTCCTGGCTAATTTTTGTATTTTTAGTAGAGATGGGGTTTTATCATGTTGGCACGGCTGGTCTTGAACTTCTGGTCTCAAGTGATCCACCCGCCTCAGCCTCCCAAAGTGCTGGGATTACAGGTGTGAGCCACCGTGCCCAGCCAAGAGTAGGTTCTTTTCTTAAAATTCTTTGGGTTTCATGAAAGTGCCCACAGTGGTACTCAATAGAGGTGTTTGATTGATATCGAATTACCAACACTCAAAAAGTAGTTGTTGAGCTTACTTTTAATCTTCTACACTGCTAGACCTATTGAAGTGGTTTTTTGTTTTTTTGAGGGAGGGTCTCACTGTATTGCTCAAGCTGGAATGGAGTGGCGCAATCTCAGCTCACTGCAACTCCGCCTCCTGCTTCAAGTGATTCTCCTGCCTCAACCTCTGGAATAGCTGGGACTACAAGTGCATGCCACCAAATCTGACTAAGATTTTGTATATTTTTGCAGGGGTGTGGGGTAGAGGCAGTGCTTCACCATATTGTCCAGGCTGGTCTCAAACTCCTGACCTGAAGTGATCTGCCTGCCTTGGCCTCCCAAAATCCTGGGATTACCGGCATGAGCCACTGTGCCCGGCATTTCTCAGTTTAAACGGCATTCAGAATACATTTTTGTTGCTACTAGTGCCGATAAAACCTGACAGTAGCTCTGATTCATATGTCGCACTGATCTAAGGACTACTATTTTGTGATAGGCAGAAAAAGATTAAGAAAAAAGCAAATAGCTCATCACAAAAAATGATGTGTGTGAGGTAATACATATGTTCACTAGCTCAATTTAGGCATTCCACAATGTATATATGTTTCAAAACACCATGTCGCACATGGTAAATGATAAAAATTTTTATTAGTCAATGTAAAAAACAAAAAATGAATAAACAAAAGTTACACATGTTCATTACAGAAAAACTGAAAAAATACAGAAATACATAAGGAAGTAAAACAATTGGCCCTAGATTCACTGCCCAAAGAAAGACTGCCAACATTTTAGCAAATTTCCTTCCCAAGTTTTTCTATAATAGATTGTTCTACACAGCTAATAAAACATATTTTTAAAACACAAGTATGTTGCAATGTAATTTATGGTTGAAATGGGTCAAGGAGAAAGCACTGCATGAAAAGGTGAAAGCACTGTGCAATAAGAAAAGAAGAATTAACCATGTAAATATCTAAATAATTCTTACAATAAAAAAGAACAAGAACCCAAAGTGAAATAAAGAAATACAAAGATGTAAGTAAATACGAAAAAGAAAAGTTTCATCCCAGATTTAATTAGTGAAGTGCAGATTAAAACAAGTGTTCCCATTTTTGGCCTATAAAATTAGTGAAGGTTTTTAATACAGTGGTTAACACTCATTGTTGGTGAAGGTGTGAGACAAAAGGCATTCCCATGTATTGTTGGTTGCAGTGGGATATAGCTACGGTGACTTGCGTCCTGGTTTAGCTGGGACAGACCTAGTTTATGCCTGGGATCCCTGTATAACTATTAATAGCATCCTCTTTCACTCCCCCAAAGGGTCTCAGTTTGGCTGATTAATTGTGTGATCATCCCAAATTTAGCTCAACCCTTGGGGGTGACATTTTGGCAGCATATTTTAAAAGCCTTAAAAAAGGTAAATTTATAACAGCAATTCTCATACTAGAAAATTATTCCAAGGCAATAACTGTAGATATTCACAAAAATTTACTCTATTAACATGCATTGAAGCATAGTTTATAATAGTAAAAAAATCTGTCACAATCTAAATGTTCAACAGGAGACTGACTGAATATGAAACTGATATTATTGATTTATTTTTAAAAGTAAGGCTGGCCATGGTGGCTCACGCCTATAATCCCAGCACTCTAAGAGGTCGAGGCAGGCAATTCACTTGAGGTCAGGTGTTGGAGACCAACCTGGCCAACATGGTGAAACCCCATCTCTACTAAAAATACAAGAATTAGCTAGGTGTGGTGGCACATGCCTGTAATCCCAGCTACTGGGGAGGCTGAGGCAGGAGAATCAGAGAATCACTTGAACCTGGGAGGTGGAGGTTGCAGTGAGCTGAGGTCGCACCACTGCACTCCAGCCTGGGAGACAGAGTGAGATTCTGTCTTAAAAAAATTGAAAAAGTGGCACTGCGTGGTGGCTCACGCCTGTAATCCCGGCACTTTGGGAGGCCGAGGTGGGCAGATCACTAGGTCAGGAGTTTGAGACCAGCCTGACCAACATGGTGAAACCCTGTCTGTACTAAAAATACAAAAATTAGCCAGGCATGGTGGTGTGTGCCTGTAATCCCAGCTACTCAGGAGGCTGAGGCAGGAGAATGGCTTGAACCTGGGAGACAGAAGTTGCAGTGAGCCAAGATCACACCACTGCACTCCAGCCTGGGTGACAGAGTCAGACACAATCTCAAAAAATAAAAGATAAAAATAAAAAATAAAAAAGTAAGGAGGCACTGTATTTATTGACATGGAAAGATGTTCATTAAATGTTGAGCAAACAATCAATTTACAAAAAAGTATACAATGCTTTTCTTTAAAAACTACACATGGAAAAATTCTTAGAAAACATACACTGAAATATTAACAGGAGTATGATTACAGATGTTTTTTATTTTATTCTTTTTGGCTGTATTTTTATTAGCCATTAAAAGTTATAAAAATAAGCGTGTACAGTAAGTTCATAAAATCAAAATATCAGAAAATAATTTAAAGCATTAACTTACTTTTCTGTAAAATCCTAAAATCTGGAGAATCTTCTATTAAAGTCCCTTCTCTATACCACTCAACCTTAGGAGATGGAGCTCCTTTTACTCTGCATTCAAACACAACCAGCTGACCCTCAGAAGCTGACAAATTTTGTAGCATCTATGATAAGAAGAAGAATATAGTTAGAACCAAAAAGTACAAATTTTTGTAATCTAGTCCCACTGTTGAATGTCAGAAAAAGATGCCATCTCCACATTTGGAATTTTCTCCAAAGCATCTACATCTCTAGCAGCTTCAGTTCTGTAGCTGTGCATTCAAAAGTCATTTTGAGAGCCTTGTTTGGAGGTCCCAGCAGGGGAGCGCAGCTACTCCTATACTCTTGCCTGAAGACCAGTCCTCCTCTATTGAGGATAGTCGTCCTCTTCCACTGGGCGCACAGCTTTGGGAGGGACGCACATGTGAGGGAGGGAGAGGACACCCACCTAGCCAGCCCGATCAGCTGAATCAATTCTGGCAATCAATGGGGTGAGAGATGTCACAGCCAGATCGCCCTCACATCCGGAAAGTAGTTTTGATGACAGAATCATCTGAGCTCATATAAAGCTTTTCCCTCACTATTGTTTTCCTTTCTCTCTCTACCAATGCTAAGGGAATTTATTAAATATTAGGCAAAACATTTTGAGTAATGCAGCTACTTTTTAGTACAGTATCTTTGGGGCGGGTTTTTTGGTTGTTGTTTTGGTTTTTATTTTGGGGGGGTTGTTTTGGGGTTTTTTTTTTGGGTTTTTTTTGAGACAGGCTCTCACTCTCTTTCCCAGGCTGGTGTGCAGTGTTGTGATCATGGCTCACTGCAGCTTCAACCTCCCAGCCTCAAGCAATCCTCTCACCTCAGCCTCCTGAATAGCTGAGACTAAGGTGCAGGCCACCACGCCCGGCTAATTTTTGTTTTTTTTTTTTTTTGTAGAGATGGAGTTTTGCCATGTTGCCCAGTCTGGTGTTGATCTTCTGGTCTCAAGCGATCTACCTCCTTTGGCCTCCCAAAGTGCTGGGATTACAGGCTTGAGCCACTGTGCTTGGGCTCAGTACCTCTGTTCTTAAATGCCCAAGTGGTGTTTAATTTCCAGAAATAATAATAGTCTTTAAATCTGCAGTGAGTATCTACTAGATGTATTCAACATAGGAGTAATGTATTAGTCCACAAAAGAATATGCCTGCTCATAATGTGGAAGGGTTCTATGGCCCAAGTAACGGGTCCTGTCTTCCTAGCTTTATCGCTTCTCGGTCTTTTGGCTAAGATCAAGTGTAGTATCTGTCTTCCTAGCTTTGCCTTGTTTACATTCTGCAGTACTGGAAATTGATTTTTGCTTTGCTGTTTTGTTTTCCTTATGTGGTCTTTACAGGATAGCCTCACTAATTCTTTGAGGAACAAAAACAATGACAATCTTTATAAAATCCTAGTCACACATAGAGTCATATGTCATTGTAAAATATGTTGTAAATTTGCAAAGGAATCATTAAATGCTTTTCCACACTTGCACAATAAAAATTTACGAAGACCACTTTGAATTGTAAGATATCAGTGTATTCTATACTAGACTCTAGAACAGGATAAAATGCACTTTTTTTTTCACAACTTGTTTCTTATTCACCATGATTTGTGAGCTGAAACCCATACATTCTTTTCTGTAGTTGGCACTTCATGTGATTATGAAATGCTTCTTTGGCACATGTATTGGTATATTTTTGTTTTTCATTTAGCCCAAAGACTGTAAACATAAAAAGGTTATAATTAAACTTCCTCCACAAACCCTGTAAGCAACAGATGCTGCAAGGCTTTCTATTATTACAATTTTGGGACCTGCATTTAGAAAATACTGGCTCTTGCTTCAGAGAAGGGGAAAGCCAATCGTTTTTTTTCTTTTGTCATTCACTGTTACAAATATTTCTTTATTTTTTACAGTTCTGGTCTGAACAACTTATGATATTCTGTGCTTGGTCCTATCATACTTACAGCATCTGTCTAAGGAGAATACAGGGGTGAGGAAAACCGCATGGCCTTGCTAAGAGACTTTCACCTCAAGTGTGTTATACCTTGATATTGTGACCGCCAGGGGGCGCTGTAGTTCAATGCTAGTGTTTTGTTCTTTCTGAGGCCCCAAATTTGTTTGCTGAAGTAATTCAGGATGCGATTAGCACCCAGTGGTTTCTGAATTAATAAAGAGCTATTTGACCGAAAATCTAGTTATTCCTTGTCTTCCCAAAACAACACTTACTGCCAAGAACGGAAAGCAGGAAGCATCAGTGAATTCTGGGTGCTCCAGGCAAACTTGTGAGTATGTCCTCCACTCTGACCTCTGAGCAAATTGTATGTGCAAATGGCAGCTTTGGGGCCCCTCGAACATTTTAATGGCACTGAGACACCTTCCTGGAGCTTATGCATAATGAAGTTTTCATTCCTTTTTGAGGCAAACAAATTAGAAAACCAAACGATATACCAAAAATGGTGGTGGGGCAAAAGGGGTTGAGTAAATAAAACAGCACATTCACAGAAGAATGAGAAACTATCTTGCTCACAATTTAGACCATTAGTTGGTTGTTATTCATTTGACACTGAACGCCAAGACTTGTGTTCTATTCAAGAGCCCAGCCTAGTTATGTGAGATACTACAGTGTACGGAATGGGCCTCCTAACGTGTGTGACAGAAGCTCATTCCAGTGTGACACATCATCAATACTCAGTAAAGGAGGTGCCAAGCAGCATCTCACAAGCCACTTAGAAAAACTGTTGAGAGTCATAGATATAAGGATGACAATGGTTGTTATTGCTGAAAGTTGTTTTACTACAAAGTTTCATGAGAAAGAGCTGGCTCATATTGCCACAGATCAGGGTCCAAACCGATTACACTATTAGAATATAGTGTAGCTGATGTCATGTTCATCACAGCAGTAGGTCTTAGGCTGTTTGTTACTAATGGCATGGGGTGTGCAGACTTGATCATATTCATTTCCGCTTCACTGACAGCAAATGAGACAGACCAGTGTGCAACCAGCAAATATTAAGTTAGTCTTTTCTAGGAATTATGAATCTAGACTAAAGTCACTGTAACCAAAGATCTATAGCCTTTTCAGGTATGCAGTATTCAAAGTACAAATCTATTTTGTGTGTCATCACTAACCTGGTCATCTGGGAGGACTTTCTTTGTAGGGTGACTTGACAACATAGACTTGGGAAGCAAGACATGCTTCCATGGCCATTTGACATTTTTTTTTCTCTTTTCCTCTTAAAGACACTCTGAAGTCACAAAGCAATAAAAATAACAGTTTCTTCTTAACTGAAATGGAAGGTTTGTTTTGTTTTATTTTGTTTTGAGATGGAGTCTTGCTTTGCCACCCAGGCTGGAGTGCAGTGGTGTGATCTTGGGTCACTGCAACCTCCATCTCCTGGGTTCAAGTGATTCTCCTGCCTCTGCCTCTCAAGTAGCTGGGACCATAGGCATGTGCCACTATACCCAGCTAATTTTTGTATTTTTAGTTAGAGATGGGATTTCACCATCTTGGCCAGGCTGGTCTTGAACTCTTGACTTCAAGTGATCCTCCTGCCTTGGCCTCCCAAAGTGCTGGGATTACAGGCGTAAGCTATCATGCCTGGACTGAAATGGAAGTTATTTGCCACAGAATAAATGTGTGCCTGCTTTGTGCCAAGCACCATGCCCACTGCTATAAATGTGAATTGAAAAGGTATAGTTCCTGCTCAGTAGATCTATAACCACAAACATAATGCTGGGACATTCTTGAGAAAGAGCATCTGCCTTATTGGTTAAAAGATGTCAGCTACAAGGTTCAATTTGCCATTTTATTTGTTTTTAAATCCAGCTGATAATTATGCACCTTGGGAGATGCTGCAAGTGCAGCACAGTGCTTTAGGCTGGAGTTGGATCAAAGCGGTTTTTACAAATAAAGAACTGTTTGATTGAAAGCTCTTTTGCCCCTTGACTGTCACAGGTGCCCCATGCAATCATTAAGTCAGAAAAGTTTCCAGAATTGATTGACTGGGGAGAGGGGCCCATGAACTCCAGAAATCTGGATCCGGCTATGGGCCCAGTTATTTCAGGGTTTCCTGCCTTTGCTATTATATAATGAAGTACTGTTCTTCAAATTCTCACTTCCCCTGCCCCCTTGCACTCTTCAAATTACTGCTGAAGCAGCTGGGGCCAGGGCTGCTGCAGCCTTGAAGGCCTGCCAGAGCAGCTGCTGTTGGGGTGGGAGCAGGGATGGGAGTAAGATTCTAATTTGATCATCGACCTCCCTTCACACTTAAGAAGTGTGAGTGCTGTGTTCCCCACATACACAGAGCAAAAGTATTTTAGATGCTGCATAGAGGATGGAGGACAGTCTATCTCTATCCGCAGTTAAGGAACATTTAAAAACATACGTATCATCTATGAGTAGAGTAGTGAACTGGTTTTGGAATCCCATAGTCCTCTCTCAAATTCTACCAGTTTTGCTGGGCAACTCTCCTTTTCATTTTAACCTTCTTTAAAAGAAGATAAGTACTTCATTGTCACCAAGTGGGAGGAGGGAGTTGAATAAAACTGCTCTCTAAGTGTTGCTTTAAAAAAGAAGAAAAAAAAACTGGCCTCTTGCCACGATTGGCAAAGAAATGCTTTGCTGGGCAGTATAGAAAGTGAGTCATAGGGACTGGAATGCCAGAAGTCCCTAAACAAGTAAATAGAGCAGGAGTAAGCCAAACAAACATATGCAAATAATTTGTTATCATGGCTCATGGCCACATGATACCATCCATCACTGGTGGCTCTGACTCAGAAATTTGCTAATGACACTGGCAGTGACTATGACCTCAATCCTGCCCTCACTGACGGAAACTAACGCAAGCACACCACACTGATAAGTCTTTCTGGAATCTGAGCCACTGCCTATTCTAGTGCCCGATGCCTGAACAATCCTTATCCCATTTATGGAGGCAAAAGCACATATCCTGACAAGGCTGACAAAGCCTCGTCAGGGTTTGGGTCTGTGTACTAAGGCCCATTTTCCCACCATGAAGCTACTGCTGCTTTTAGAGATTTTATCTTACAAACAAAATATGTTAATGATTAATTCATTTTACTATTTTTATCAAAAGTATATGTATCTGCCAATCAGAACGTCTAATTATTAATAGAAGGAGCTAAACAGAGTCACCACACAAAGGCAGCTCAATCTGAGGCTCTAATTAGCTCATGAAAATTAAATGTAGCTCATGAAAATTAAATGTGGCTCATGCCTGTAATCACAACACTTTGGGAGGCCGAGGCTGGCAGAACACCTGAGGTTGGGAGTTCAAGACCAGCCTGATCAGCATGGAGAAACCCCATCTCTAGTAAAAATACAAAAATTAAGCGAGTGTGGTAGCACATGCCTGTAAGCCCAGCTACTTGGGAGGCTGAGGCAGGAGAATCGCTTGAACTCGAGAGGCAGAGGTTGTGGTGAGCTGGGATTGTGCCACTGCATTTTCTAGCCTGGTCAACAAGAGCAAAACTCCATCTCAAAAAATAAAAAAATAAAACCCAGAATGTTTGCGTAACTAATATGGATTTTGGTAAACATAGCTCATTTGCTCTAGACTCCACTCTGGATTTTGGAAAACCATATTGAACAATCTGATACAGCAGAACTCCCATGAAATGGATGCTTCTGTAGAAGTTGTGGATTTAGCTCTTCCGTTAGGGATCAGTACTCACTAGAAAAAAAAGCCCGTTTGCTCAAACCAGGATTTCTCAGCTTCAACTCTGTTGATATTTTGAGCTAGACTATTTTTGTTGTGGAGGGCTGTCATCCTATGCATTGTAGGGTATTTAACACCATCCCTGGATGCCAGGAACACAACCCCTCAATTGTGACAAGTGTCTCCAGACATTGCCAATGACTCTGGAGGACAAAACTAACCATGGTTGAGAACCGTTGCTCTAAACCAAAGCATATTTCAGAGAGGATGAAATTTATCTGGGCCTAAGTTTGGTGTTCAAAGAAACAATGAACTGTAAATCCAGGCATAGATTCTGCCTATTTGGTCTTCATAATACCATAAAATCCAATGTGACTCAATGTTTTCACCTTCACACTTACTGGCTTGGGCAACATGTGTACACAGTCTGTAGTCTAAACATTGGGAGAACTTGTCTGTAGTCCTGATTCTGCCACTAATTAGATCTGCGATATTGGCTACATGGCTTCATCTCTCTGGCCCTCCCTTGGCTTTTCATCTGTAAATGAATGTGCTTTACTAAATTTTCTTTTTTTTTTTTTAATAGAGACAGGGTTTCACTATGTTGGTCAGGCTGGTCTCAAACTCCTCACCTCAAGTGATCCACCCGCCTCGGCCTCCCAAAGTGCTGGGATTACAGGCGTGAGCCACCGCGCCCAGCCTTTTACTAAATTTTCTAGTTCTAAGTACAAAGACTATGAGATTTAGAATTTGATGCCATCCCAATAGTTGATAGAATGGAATAGACAAAGAAAGCCTTTTTTTTTTTTTTTTTTTTTTTTGGAGATGGAGTTTCACTATTTTTGCCCAAGCTGGAATACAATGGCTTGATCTGGGGTCACTGCAACCTCTGTCTCCCAGGTTCAAGCAATTCTCCTGCCTCAGCCTCCGGAGTAGCTGGGATTACAGGCATGCACCACCACACCCAGCTAATTTTGTATTTTTAGTAGAGAGGGGGGTTTCTCCATGTTGGTCAGGCTGGTCTTGAACTCCTGACCTCAAGTGATCCACCCACCCTTGCCTCCCAAAGTGCTGGAATTGCCGGTGTGAGCCTGCACGCCTGGCCTAAGAAAGCTCTTTATCCTAGAGGGAGGGAGGCTTTCTGTTAAACCTTCTCAGAGCATTTAACTCCATCTTCTTGAGCACCTAAGCCAGGTAACTACAACTGAATTTTTCTGAAAATTCAGAGAAATCTTTGGAGTAATATGTGGCTAGAAATTTATCACTTGCCACATAGGGCAGATTGTATGTTTAACAGTTGTAGGATGGCCACAGAGATCAGTGTGGTAAGAGAGAAAGACATTTCTCTCATTACTAAAATGGTTATTAGAAATCTGGGACTTGAAGTGATACTGTAGTAACTACCAAAACAACCCCAAATCCTATACTGTACATATATAAGACCAAATCCTGAGATAAAAATGAATAAATCTTGGATCCTGTAACTTTGGATGCTGTGGTACCTGTAAAGCCATGACAGGAAGAAGAAATATTTTTATTACCTTTGTAAACACAGGAGCTGCAATGATAGGTTTTCCATCCAATCCTTGCAAGTAATTAGTAGGGCTCTGGCACTGGAACCAACAGTAGATTCATTGTTACTAAGATTATCAGATGGATAGTGAGAATAACAAACTAGAGAATTTGGTATATGAAACCCATCCCAAACCAAAAAAAACTGTTGTTTTCTAAGTTTATGAATCACAGACTTCAAATTTTAGACTGAATTGACTCTATTTCTCTCTAAGTCATGGTGGCCATAAAATATGTACTGCCTATCGCTACGTCACCCTTTCACATATAGATCTAGGTCATTAACCCTAAACCCCCGAAGAGGCTCCATAGAACCTCTGGGGCTACACTGATCACAGTTTGAAAACCAGTGGATTAGAACTAAAACTTGACCACTCTGTACTACTAAATGGGTTGGATAATTTTTAAAACGAGGTTGTGGATAAATATATTTAAATATATTGATCATCAATAAAGAAATATGTCAGGCTGGGTATGGTGGCTCACAGCTGTAATTCTAGCACTTTGGGAGGCTGAGGTGGGAGGATTGCTTAAGGCCAGGAGTTCAAGACCAGCCTGGGCAATGCAGTGAGACCTCATCTCTACAAACACTTTTTTCAAAAATAAAAAATATATATATGTAAAAGAAATATATCAATAACATGTTATAAGTATATTTAGATAGTATGACTTCATATGTTTTAAAGTCTATGCATACATATACGTATTCTTTTTTTTTAAGACAGAGTTTCACTCTTGTTGCCCAGGCTGGAGTGCAATGGTGCATCTCACTCACCACAACCTGCCTCTCTGGTTCCAGTAATTCTCCTGCCTCAGCCTCCCAAGCAGCTGGGATTACAGGCATGCATCACCAGGCCCAGCTAATTTAGTATTTTTATTAGAGACGGGGTTTCTCCATGTTGGTCAGACTGGTCTCGAACTTCAGACTTCAGGTGATTCGCCTGCCTCGACCTCCTAAAGTGCTGGGATTACAGGCTTGAGCCACCGCATTTGGCCACATATATGTATTCTTTTTTTTTTTTAATTAAAAATTTTTTTTTTAATTTTTAAGATGGGGTTTCACCATGATGGCCAGGCTGGTCTTGAACTCCTGACCTCAGATGATCCACCCACCTCGGCCTCCCAAAGTGCTAGGATTACAGGCATGAGCCACTGCACCCGGCCATATGTATTCTTATATATGCATAGAAAATGCCTGGAACTACCCACTAGAAACTACTAACATGAAGTACCTCTGAGGAGTGAAGGCACTGGAGTAGAACCTTGACTAAACTTTTAACTTAACACATTTTGCCGGGGGAGAGGGTGGGAGGACAGGGTCTTACTCTGTTGCCCAGGCTGGAGTGCAGTTATGCTATCACAGGTCACTGTGGCCTCAACCTCTCAGGCTCAAGTGATCCTCCCATCTCAGCCTCCTGAGTAGCTGGGGCCATAGGTGCATGCCACCATGCCTGGTTAATTTTTTTTTCTTTTTTGTAGAGATGGGGTCTCGTTATATTGCCCAGACTGGTCTCAAACTCCCAGACTAAAGCAATCCTCCCACCTTGGCCTCCCAAAGTGCTGAGATCACAGGTGTGATCCACCATGCCTGACATATTTCTGTACTTTTAAAGTGTTTTTACAATAAGCATGTATTATTATTACTAACTTGAAGGACGGGAGCCTTTGCTTTTTCTAATAAATAACTACACTCTTGCTTCATCTTCGAAAGTGGAATTCTCTGCAGCTCCATGAGACTAATCAGGTTTTATGACACAGAGTGTTTGTTCTAGGCCAGTCTGAGAGCTGGCAGCTCGATGAATATTTAATCGGCATCTTTTATAAAGCTGGAAAGCCAGAGACTAATTTGTAAAGCATTTCTTCTCCTTGGAAATTTGCCTATGAAGCCGAAGAATATGTTCCCAAAGCAACAGGAACCACTGCTCTCAAACCTCAGAAATACAAGATGATTATCCCGACGATGGAGTTGCACCTGAGAAGAATACGACCATGCCATGCAAAATGGTCATGGTCACCGTGCCTGTCTGTCACAGTCCACGGCACTTGTGTTTCACTTAGTACCTGCTGGATGGTTGCCACCCCAGGTTGGGCTGCCAAATGCTGGGCTTGGGGTACTGCTGGAGGAATGGCTGCAGAGGTAGTGGGAGGAGATGACGCCTCATTTGGCTTCTGGATTCTGAGAAATTATTAAAATATAGATTATAAAACAGACCTGTCACTCTTTGTGAAAAATTATTTCAGCAAAACTAGTAATGCCATCACTGCCTACAGGTGGGTGTAATAAAAATCTTGTTTCGATGATATTTTACTAACGTTTACCGAAGACATTTTTGCTACACACTTTGTTAGGCCATGCAAACATGAAAATGAGTAAGACACCCTTCCTGTCCTTGGGTAGTTGTTCTCAGTGTAGCCAGGGAGTCAAACATATTAACAACGAACTGAGATCCAAGACAAATGCTGTGATATAAGCATGTGCAGAAGGTAAATTTTTTGAGGTTTGTTTTATTGTTACCCTCAGTATTTTCCCTCCCCCTCCCATTTCAGGTAACAGGCCAGGCTTTGTAAATCTTTACTTCTGATCCAAGACCAGGGTCTCATATATATATGTATATACATATGTATTTGATTATTTAAGTTTGATCTACAAACTTAAATAAGCAAGAAATATCCCATTTATTAATTTGTGCTAAATCTACTTGTAGTTATTGGGATTTAGCCTCTGTTGTGTATCATAGAGACCCAAATGAACTGTAATTTAAATGAAACAGATATTTATTTCTCATTTACATAAAAATCTGGATTTGGTGGGTAAGAAGCCTACACATTCCACTAGGTTCCTGTCTGCTTCCTGCTCTCTGCTTTATCTCACGCTAAGGTGTTGCCCTCATCTTCTTAGGCTAAAATAGAAAGGCCTGTCAGCCTAAATAGAAACGCCTGTCAGCCTTTTAAGGTCATCTCTTTCAAAATGCACATAGCACTATCCCCCATATCCCATAACTAGAAAGTTCTCATGTGGCCACACCTCACTGCAGTGAAGGTTGTATATGTAGTCTTTATCTGGAGTAACCATGTAAAGAAATCGGGGATTCTATTATTGTAGAAGAAGAAAACAGATGCTTTGGACACACACAATGCTTTGGATTGGCTTTGCATCAGCACATCATTCTGCCTGAGACTGGGTGCTGCCCGGCTGGAGAAAACATCCAGTCTGGTATTCAGTGTCATTTTCCCCCTCTACAGTTTTACAATGAGCCATAGAGAGAGAGAGCAGTTTTGGAGCAACTCCAAAATATATACATAAACTTAACCTCTGAGAATTTGACATGGCAAAAAGCAGAAATAGCATGAAGTCAACAAGCTCTCCAAGTTTACACAAATTAAATTAAAGAGAGTATCTGAAGGGCAAGAGAGCCAGGAAGTATTCTTGAGAATGCTGCAGAGGGGCAATTCTGCAGATTATTTTAGTTTTGGTGTGGAAGAGATGGAGTTCTGTGGATCTTGCCAGAGAACCTGATGCCAGGGAGAACCTATGTCCAGAGGGGAAGCCCATCCCTCTCAGTAAAGGGCTCCCAGTCTTGCTAAAGATATCATTAATTACACATGTCAGAAAGCAACAGGCTCTGGACTTGGAGGGAACTGGGGATCTGGGACATGGGCCTCTTACCTGTAACCCATGGAGAGATGACTGCTGACAGAGGGCTTTCCTTTGGTCTAGATATTATGTCTCTTTGCCTCAGCTTCCTCATCTCCTGAATGGAGAACTAATAATTCCTAGGCCGGTGCAGCAGCTCACATCTATAATCCCAGTACTCTGGGAGGTGACTTGTGGATCACTTGAGGCCAAGAGTTCGAGACTAGTCTGGCCAATATGGCAAAACCCCATTTCTACTAAAAATACAAAAAACTTCGCCAGGTGTGGTGGTGCACACCTGTGATTCCAGCTACTTGGGAGGCTGAGGTGGGAGAATCCTTTGAACCCAGGCAGCAGAGGTAACAGTGAGTTGAGATCACACCATGGCACTATAGCCTGGGCAACAGAGTAAGAATCCGTCCCAAAATAAATAATAATAAAATTCTTATCTCATAGGGTTTTGTGAGGATTAAATGAGATAATTCATGTAATACGTTTAGAATGGTGCTTGCTCCAAAACTGCTCTCTCTCTCTCTCTCTCTCTCTCTCTCTCTCTCTCTCTCTCTCTCTCTGGCTCATTGTAAGACTGTGGAGGGGAAAGGGACACTCAACACTAGACTGGATGTTTTCGCTAGCCGGGCAGCATCCGGTCTCAAGCAGAATGATGTGCTGATGCAAAGCCAATCCGTGCGTCTAAAGCATCTGTTTTCTTCTTCTGCAATAATAGAATCCCTGATTTCTTTACATGGTTACTCCAAATAAAGACTATATATCACAACCTTCACTGCAGTGAGGTGTGGCCACATGAGAACTTTCTAGTTATGGTATATGAGGGATGGTGCTATGTGCATTTTAAAAGAGATGACCTTAAAAGGCTGACAGGCCTTTCTATTTTAGCCTAAGAAGATGAGGGCAACACCTTAGCGTGAGATAAAGCAGAAAGCAGGAAGCAGACAGGAACCTAGTGGAATGTGGAGCCACTTACCTGCCAAATCCAGATTTTTACATAAATGAGAAATAAATATCTGTTTCATTTAAGTCACAGTTAATTTGGGTCTCTATGATGCACAACAGAGGCCAAATCCAAACAACTCAAAGTAGATTTGGAGCAAATAAATAATCGGGATATTTCTTGCTTATTTAAGTTTGTAGATCAAAATTCATACCCATTAGGTTTGTAACATGTTATGGGAGCCTTAAGGAAGGAGTGATGAGTGTGCAATAGGGGACAAGTTTATTATAGAGCTCAAAGACAAAGAACATTTAGATTGGGTTTTGTAGATTAAATAAGAGTTTGCTAGACAGAGAAGGAAATAGGGCAATCCCAGCAAAGTGAATAGCTTAAACAAAGGGGTGAAGAGGAAGTGTACATGATTTGGGTGAGATGTCAGCAGTGTAGACAGCATGTGGTGGGGAAGGGAGGAGGGAACAGAAAAACCTAGTTGATGCTCTGCTGACTGAGCCTTCGTGTGTATGCCATGTTAAGATCGTTTTAAAATGTTGCTGTTTGTTTCATGTTTGATTTTTGTTTTCTCATAGATAATTATCTTTTTCTGAGTCAGGAAAACAATAGGATCAGAATCTTGATCTCTTTTAGAGAATAACTGTTTGTAGTTTGGACACTGTAAAAGAGAGAAAAAGGCGGAAGCAGACCTCTAAGGGGGTGGTTGGCATAAAAGGCAGGAGAGGAGGAGTTGACTTAAGGCCGTGAGAATGATAAAGGAAGGGGGTCAAGGAGGAATCACTGACTCTGGCAATGAGTGTTCATATCTGCACAAAAGTTAGAAGCAAATTATCATTTCAAGGTAGGCATACCCAAAGGATTTCTGCCCTTAAGGAGCTCATTCTCTGTAGGGAGTAAATTAGAAAGATTCAAATTAATCTACTAGGCCAGACTTAAGCAAAAGTAGGGTCTTCTTTAAACCCACTTAATTTGTTTTTTATTTATTTTTGCAGTCAAACCCTGGAGCTACCCTCCTTAAGTTCTAGTAACCAATTAATAGCTTTCTCTGAGTTATTAATTGATCTGAGGATGCTAAAGCTGTAAGATAGAAAATCAGAATTACCGATTCATCTCTTCCTTGTTAGGGTCCCCTTCTGAGTCAGAAGAAGAAACCCCTGGAAAAATAAAAACAAAACACAAGATTGCTAAGATTATGATTTCTTAAATTGGTTCCTAAACAAGACATAAGATTTTTAAGATAATAATTTGTTTACTTGATTCCTCAGTATCTGAATACCTACAGAATCTTAGAAATGCACTCTGTGATTCCCTACACTAACACCCAACTTGACAAATGAGGAAATAGACCCTAAGAAGTTGAAGGAATTGCTCAAAGTCACAAGTCTAGTTAACTGTAGTGTTCAAATTCACTGAGCCAACTTATAAGTGTTCGTGTATGTAAAACACCTGCTGATGCCTTTGGCCTAACAGAGCAGTATTTGCAGACATGCTCTGGTGTTCATAGTCCTCTTGCTCTTGGCCTACACAGATTGAATACAAGAAGGGATTACATTGGATTCCAAACATGGTAGATGTAGGTGGATGCTCTTCCGTCCAGTCCTAATATTAACAAGTCATATTTCATCTTGGGATGGGGGTGTTTAAAGTCTTGTTGCCACAAAGGAAAAAAGAACCCAGCAATCCAATCTCAGCACTGTTAGCACAGCTTTGATCCTGGATTTACTTCTCAAGATGGTGCATTCCAGGAAGATATAGTACAGCTAAATCTGGAAGTATTTATTAGATTCCAAAAATTTGAGGATGGAAACACATACACATACAACACATTCCTATTCATGTATTTGTTCAATAAATGTTTATCAAATACTCACTATTTACTTGGTACTAGGTAAGTACAAGTAAATATTGGAGATATAAAGAAGTCCTGGCCTTACAGTCTAGTTGATAAATGGGAATCTATACCATGATAATACATTTAAATGCTAAAACCAAGGCATACATAAGGTATTATTGGTGAAAAAAGTGCTAAAGAATGATCTGCAGACAAAATTCAGAGGATAAGAAAAAATAGGAACACAAACTTAGGTAGATACAAAGGAGCATAAGTTGATTGTTTTTCCCCTCAAATTAATCATATAGACTTCATGCCCATGTAAATGCCTTTCCGGTGTTCCCAAATGGTATCCATGCATCTACCCTTGACTCCCTGCAGTATATTCTCACCAGCAGCCAGAGTGACTGTTAAGTCAGATCATCCAGGCGCAGTGGCTCACACCTATAATCTCAGCACTTTGGGAGACCAAGGCAGGCAGATCACTTGAGGTCAGGAGTTCAAGACCAGCCTGGCCAACATAGTGAAACTCCATCTCTACTAAAGATAAAAAAAATTAGCCAGGCGTGGCCAGCGTGGTGGCTCACGCCTGTAATCCCAGCACTTTGAGAAGCCGAGGCGGGCGGATCATGAGGTCAAGAGAGCAAGACTATCCTGGTCAACATGGTGAAACACCATCTCTACTAAAAATACAAAAAGCTGGGTGTGGTGGAGCGTGCCGGTAGTCCCAGCTACTTGGGAGGTTGAGGCAGGAGAATTGCTTGAACCCAGGAGGCGGAGGTTGCAGTGAGCTGAGATAGCACCACTGCACTCCAGCCTGGCACCTGGCGATGGAGGGAGACTCTGTCTCAAAAAAAAAAAAAAAAAAAAAAATTAGCCGGGAGTGGTGGTGCGTGCCTGTAATCCCAACTACTTGGGAGGCGCAGGCATAAGAATCACTTGAACCCAGGAGGCAGAGGTTGCAATGAGCTGAGATCACATCACTGCACTCCAGCCTGGGCAACACAGTTAGACTCCGTCTCAAAAAAACAAAACAAAACAAAGATTATGTCATATCTTTGCTCAGATGCTCCAGAACTTCTTATCTACCTCAGGGTCCAAACCAAAGTCCCTGCAATGACCTACATGGACTTTTGTGATCTGCTTACCTCCCTCCTTCCACCTCCACCCCATCTTACCATCCAACCTCATCTTCTGTTACTTTCTTGCTCACTCCACCCTGGCCACATTGGCTCATCTCTGTACCTGAAGACATGCACACTGCCACCCTCAGGGCCACTGCACTTGAAGATTTTTCTGCCTAGAGTTTCTCTCAAATAACATTGTGGCTCATTTCCCACTGCTCTGCCCCCCACACTTACATTTATGCAATTCCTAGCTCCTCTTTTTCTTGCTTTTTATTTCTTCCACAGTGTTTATATATACCTGTCATATGATACACACACACACACATATATATATAGATATATTATTTTTTCTTTTTTGAGATGGAGTCTTGCTCTATCACCCAGGCTCGAGTGCAGTGGTGCCATCTCGGCTCACTGTGACCTCTGCTTCCTGGGTTCAAGTGATTCTCCTGCCTCAGCCTCCTGAGTAGCTGGGAATACAGGCTTGTGCCACCACACCCGGCTAATTTTTTGTATTTTTAGTAGAGATGGGGTTTTACTGTGTTAGCCAGGATGGTCTTGCTCTCCTAACCTCATGATCCACCCGCCTCAGCCTCCCAAAGTGTTGGGATTACAGGCGTGAGCCACCACACCCAGCCTATATTTTATTTATCTTGTTTATTTTCTGTCTCTCCTATCATATAATGTAAATCATCAGTAAATGAGCCTAAGCATTTTTGTCTACTTGGTTCACTGCTGTATCCTCATTGCCAAGAAGAGTGTGTGGTAGAGGAGGCCCTCTACATACTTATTTCTTATCACTAAATGTCTTACTAGTAAGTGTCATACTCCAAGAGTATTTTGTTTTACCTTCTATATAAATCTCAGCAGAAGTCGAATCTGTCCCATAGATGTTAGAAGCAAAGCAGGAATAGCGTCCTGTGTCCTCTTCAAAGGCTTCTGCAATGGTCAGTGAGTGTAGATTTCCTGCTTGGATGATGTGAATGTCTGGGGAATTTTCTAGTTCCTTGCCTTCACAGTACCACCTGCAGGGAAGAGAACATGGTCATTGGACATGACAAAAAATGAGAGACAATAACATAGACAGCTCCAGATATTCTCTCAGAAGAAAACTGGTGAGCTTCATTTAAAGTCAGAACAACAACAAAAAGCAACCCATCATTATAACATTATTTGTAACAGTGAGAAGAGTTGGCAGTATTCAAACCACATTGACATCGCATTCAGGAAATTAGAAAGTAGCTCCAATGAAGAATGGTACAACTGAGAGAACTGGTGAGAAAGCAGGAACAGACAAGCACAAAGATCAGGGTCTTTGTTGTGGAACTTGGCTTCTCCTAAAATGATTTCAGATCCCTATTGTATGCATTATGTGCTACGTTCACTTATGTAGGAGAATTTAAGAGATAACACAGGTTTGTGAAGTGGAAGACACTCATTTCTTTCTATTAAGTTGCATCTCATCCAACTAAATGAAAATTAATTTGTTCTGTTATTTGAGCTAGCAGAGAAAGGAGAATGAGCCATATTCTCCCAGGTGGCCTAACTCTGGCAAATAACCCAAGTTAAATATGTTTCTATAGGTTGTGATATTTTCTTTTAATTCTATATCCTTGAAGTTACAAATTTTTATTACAGCCTAGTTTTCTGGCCAAAAGTTTACCAAAAATACTACATAAAATAATGTTTAAAATGTAGAGATGCATAATAAGATAAATGGACATGAAAATTAAATGGAAATTCCATTCTTCACATAAAAGATTGGCAAAAGTCTACATGTTTGACCATTCTTATGCATTGCTATTGTGAATGGCATAAACCCTATGAAAGAAGTCTGCCAATACTGTCAGAATTACCGATGCACATATCCTTGGACCCAACAATCCCACTTGTGGGAATCTGTCAAAGAGATCCATTTGTATGCATACAAAGTGACAAATGTATAGGCTACTCATTCAAATAGCAAAACACTGGAAACCATCCAGGTGTTCATCCTCAGGGGATTGATGTATCCACACAACAAAACACTATGCTGCTCTAAAAAGAAGATGAGAATGATCACTATGTACTGATATGGGAAGAATCCCAAGGTATATAACTGAATTTTAACAGTAAGGTGAAAAATAGTGCATATAGGGTTCTAATCTGGCGTAAGAAAATGGAGTTTATGGGTTACATTATGTCCCACCCATACTTGTGCATATGACTTTACTTGGAAATAATCTTTGCAGTTGTAATCAAGTTAAGATGAGGTCATTATGGTGGGCCTGAATCCAATATGACTGGGAAAAGATAAGAAGAAGAAAACCCCATGAGAAGACAGAGACACACCAGGGGGACACCATGTGAGGACAGAGGTAGAGACTGGAGTGATATGGCTGTAAACCAAGGGACTCCAGGGACTGACAGCCACCAGCAGAAGAGAGGACGAGGCAAGGAAGGCTTCTAGCCTGAGTCTCATGGGGAACGGGGCCCCGACAACACTTTGATTTTAGCCTTCTAGTCTCTAGAACTGTGAGATAATAGATTTCTGCTGTTTTAAGCCATCCAATGTGTGGTAATTTGTTCTGGCAGTCCTGGGAAACAGATAACAGGGAGAAAGAAATAAGATATGTTCATATTGTTTGCATTTCAGAAGGAAAACTGGAAAGAATAAAGTGCAAATCACAAGCAACTATTGGGTTGAAGGGAAACGAGATGGGTAAGGACAGATGGGAGTAAGTGGCTCAGTGCACCCTTTTGCATTTTTTCATCTTTTGAAATAATAATGATTAATCAACATAATAAAAAGTAGTTAAGTGTGAGGTATAATAACTACTAAATGTCAAAAGTTAAGTAGCCCTGGCAGTTGCTAATCTTTACTGTAATTTAGTTCTAACCATCCAGTGCCATAATCCGTCTCCCCCTCTCACCATTTATAAAGCTTTTTTTTTTTTTTTTTTTTTTGGGAAGGATCTCACTCTGTTGCCCTGGAGTGCAATGGCATGATCCTGGCTCAATGCAGCCTCAACCTCCCTGGGCTCCAGTGATCCTCCCACCTCAGCCTTTCAAGCAGCTAGGTAGGACTATAGGCACGTGGCACCACATCGGCTAATTTTCGTATTTTTAGTAGATACGGGGTTTTGTTATATTGCCCAGGCTGGTCTTGAACTCCTGGGCTCAAGCAGTTCACCTGCCTTGGCCTCCCAGAGCGCTGGGATTACAGAAATGAGCCGCCGCATGCGTGGCTCACCACAAGATTCTAAAGCACACTGAAGAACACTCACCTGTTCAAATACTTCCCAACAGTCAAGCTATTCTTTATTATTCCATAAATATGTCATGGTCACCCCCACATTCAAGTCTCTGCCCATGTTTTTTTCTCACTGAGATTCTCTTTTTCTGCCTTTCAGCTGCTACAACTGTAAGTCATTCATCAAAATTTGTCTCAGATATTACCTCCTCCACAAAGCTATATTTGCCATCAATTCTGAATGACTGTTATGTTTTCTAACTTCATCTAAAAAAAAAATACCTGTACTATGCCAGGCAAATGCTTGATTATACACTCTTTTATTATTTTCTGTTTTGAAAATGTGCCTTGTCTCACCAGTTTTCCTTGGTTGTAAATTCTTTGACGGTAAGGACAGTGTCTTGGACGCTCTTGCAGCATCCACAGTGCTGCAAACTCTTCTTTGGCCAATTTCTCTCATCCTATAGTTTCAATGATCACCTCTATTTGGGACAACATCCAAATTTGCCTTTCCAACTCTCATTTCTGGACCCCAACTCCCATCACTCTTCTCTGCACTATGTTCCAACCACATTGGTTTTTAGATTCTGTGAACACATAAGCTTTTCCCCACCTTGGAATTTTGGTATTTTCTGAAACCCTCCTCCCCCAGATCTTTACAAAGGTAGGTTCTTCTCATCAGTCAGATCTCAGCTCAGATGTTGCCTTCTCAGAGAGGCCTTCTCGGACCCTCTTCCCAATATAGTCCCCTTATCCTCAGTCACTCTAGCACGTTACCCTCTTTTGTTATCTTCATAGCATCTATTACTATCTGAAATTGTCTTACATACTTGTCTATTTTGTTGTGGTTTGCCCCCCTCACTAGACTGCAAAGTCCACGAGAGGACTGTGTTGGTCTTATTCACCACTACAATCCCAGAACCTATAACAGTGCCCCAGCACATGTAGGTACTCAGAAAATAAGTGTTTGATGGGTTTGTTGAAAGATTGACCGATAGAAGAAATTCATAGTTAGTATTTTCCAAGTACTTGTAATTTGCTTCATCAAGTTCTATGGCAACCTTTGATTTCTGTTGTGGCAGCAGCAGTACATAGAGCTGCTGAAATGGGTTCATAAATCTCCCAAAGCATAAATCTACCAAGACCACAAGGAGTTTGTACGACCAAATCCTCAGAGCATGTGCAGTTCCAAATCCAAACACTGGACATCCAATTAAACATGACATATGGAGCACATATGTTTATCTTTACTCCCTTCCTGAAATGCCCCTAAAATGAGAATAAAAGAATTTTTTAAAGGTACAAAACCATAAGGACAAAAAGAATGGAAGGGGAGACAATAGCAGACCTGAGACTTCAAAACTTTTGAAAGATGGAAAGCAGATTGAAGAGCCAGGAGATTTGAGAAATGTGGAAACCCAGTGCCCCCTTGGGGTCATTAGTGAAAGAAGAAGCCAAGTTGTGCAGCAGAACCCCAGAAAGTTTTGGGATTTGGAGACACAAGTTTTCTGACAATGGGGGAAGAGAGGTAGAGCTTAAAACAGGGAGGTTGGTTACAAGTTTGGAAAAGGAGCTTTTAGATCTCCCTACTAGGTCACCTCTCCTCTTCTGAGCCATTAGCAAATGTCCCAGGATGAAGGCTGAGTGGCAGGCTGAGGCGGCAGCTGCCCCATGCTGGAGCAGGATAAAGAAGGGCTTCCAAAAGGATTTCTCTAGGGAAAAACAGATGGACCTGATGGGTCACCTGAGACTGCATGGAAGAGAATATTTAGGAGAAGTTACACAAATCTATCGGAGAATTAAGACAAATCTGCTGTAGAAACATAGAACTACACATGTAATAAAACCAAAAGTGTAATCAACTTTAAGGTCAAAATAGAGTTGTATAAGCAAAGAAACATCCACTTTACCCTACTAGCCTGAGTAGTGGACAATACTTAGGTAGTAACAGGAGGGTAAGCAATTTTTTTAAATCACAGTGTGATGATCATAATGAAGTGATAGAGAAAGGAGCAAGGGGAATGCTAGTTTAGGATAAGGGGCTAACCCTTCATCTTGCAGAATAGGAAGTCAGTAGAAATAGCCAACATCAGCAAACCAAGCAATAGCAGTAGAGGCATATCACAGTGGTTCTGAAAGTGTAGTTCACTTCTAGAAGAGAGAACTATTTTTATATAATACTAAGATATTATTTGTCTTTTCATTGTGTTGACATTTACACTGATGGTGCAAAAGCCATGGTGAGTCTATTGCTGGTGCTTTAGCAACACAAATTAAAGCACTGTTGTAAAACTAATAAGTGGTTATCACATTTAGCACCACACTTGGCAGTAAAAAAAAGAAAAAGAAAAAGAGGCCAGGCACAGTGGCTCATGCTTGTAATCCTAGCACTTTGGGAGGCCAAGGTGGGTGGATCACCTGAGGTCAGGAGTTTGAGATCAGCCTGGCCAACATGGTGAAACCCCGTCTCTACTAAAAATACAAAAATTAGCTGGGCATGGTGGCACATGCCTGTAATCCCAGCTACTCAGGAGGCTGAGGAAGGAGCATTGCTTGAACCCAGGAGGCAGAGGTTGTAATGAGCCGAGACGGCGCTACTGAAATCCAGCCTGTGCAATATGAGCGAGACTCTGTCTCGAGAAAAAAAAAAAGAAAAAGAAAAAGAAAAATTCCATTTCACCAAAAACTGTTCTTGATGAAGCAGTAAAAAACATTATTTTTATTAATCTCTACCTTGAGTCCACGTGTTCCTAGTATTTGGGTGGTAAAATGAGAAGTATTAATAGCATAAAGCATTTCTGTTGCATATGAAAGAACACTTGCGTGATTTTTGCATTAAGAGTTGAACTAGCTGCTTAACACATGAAACAATATTTTAAGTTGAAAGAACAAATGATAGACAAATTATGGTTATTCAAACTGGGTATTCAGCAGACATTTTCTCAAAAATGAAGGAAGTAAACCTGAAGTTTCAAGTAAAAAACAAACCTGACAACATTTGTGGCCAGTGAAAAAATTCGAGGTTTCAAGGGAACATTAGAAGTTTGGAAAACTTGTATTCTCCACAGTAACTTTATGGTTTTCCAATACTTAAAGATTTTTTTATGAAATCAGTGATGATATTAACAAATGTGATTTTAAAATATTATATAACAAAATGTATCACCTTTTGGAAGATCTGCATTACTCATTTTCCTGATGACCAATGTGTGATATTATCCATTCAAAGTTCAAGACAGTAGGTTTCAGTACAGCAGAGTATAAGTTTATTGGTGTGGTTTCAGATTTCACATTGCAACAAATCTTTCAGAAACAACTGCTAGTTAATTTTAATATAATATCAAATAAGAATAGCCACAATTTCCTGAAAAGACAATTAAAATACTCCTCCCATTTCTGACTACGTAACTGTGCAAGGTTGGATTTTTTTTTTTTTCTGAGACAGAGTTTTGCTCTTGTTGCCCAGGCTGGAGTGCAATGGCGCGATCTCGGTTCACCGAAACCTCCAGCTCCTGGGTTCAAGTGATTCTCCTGCCTTAGCCTCCCTAGTAGCTGGAACTACAGGCATAGGCCACCATGTCTGGATAATTTTTGTATTTTTAGTAGAGACAGAGTTTCTCTGTGTTGGTCAGTCTGGTCTTGAACTCCTGAACTCAGGCAATCTGCCTGCCTTGGCCTCCCAAAGTACTGAGATTACAGGCGTGAGCCACTGCGCCCAGCTAAGGTTGGATTTTTAAAATTTACTTCAACCCAAACCACATAATACAACAGACTGAATGCAGAAACCAATGTGAGAATCCAGCTGTTTTCCATTAAGCCAGATATAAAAGAGATATGCAAACAATGAAAATCAATGCTACTCTTCTCATTAAATGGGTTTTTTTTGTTTGTTTGTTTTGGAAAATGCAGTTTTTTTAAACAAATTTTTTTTGTTAACATGTTTATTATTACTATTTAAAAATGAATAAACAGCCGAGTGCGGTGGCTCACGCCTGTAATCCTAGCACTTTGGGAGGCTGACGAGGGTGGATCACCTGAGATCAGGAGTTCAAGCCCAGCCTGGCCAACATGGTGAAACTTTGTCTCTACTAAAAACACAAAAATTCGCCAAGTGTGATGGTGCACACCTATAATCCCAGCTACTCGAGAGGCCGAGGCAGGAGAATCACCGGAACCTAGGAGCAGAGGCTGCAGTGAGCTGAGATCACGCCACTGCACTCCAGCCTGGGTGACAGAGCGAGACTCCTTCTCAAGAGGAAAAAATAAATAAATATTTAAAACATTTCTCAGTTTTAAATTTTGATATGACAAATACACAAAATATTACAACTCACATAAAACCTCTTTTGAGCCTCAGTGATTTTTAAGATTGTAAGGGGATTCTGAGAACAAAAAGTTTGAGCCACTGGCACGTTATTTAGAAGCTAGAGGTAAATAAACAGAACATTGCAAAAAAGATTTGAAAAGGGTCTGTTCTTTAATAACATTTGGCTTTTAAAGCAATGTAACTCTATTAATTTGATAAAAACAAATACCAATAGCAATTTCAAAACTAATACCTTCCCTTATACAAACATTATAGGATTATCTAAATTCTTTAGAGAACATTTGTCGTCCTTACCAAAATGAGAGTGGAAACATCTATGAGCAATTGGATAGCTAGAAGGAGATAAATGGAATGATTCAAATGCCCAAACTCTCTGCCAGAAGTGTTTTTGTCCTTACTCAGATGGCCAGGATGCCCCCAGCAGGCCTGAAAAAACAATCAGTAATATCACTCTAACAGCATGACTCACTTAGAAATTAGGGATCAGGCTGGCTTCTGAAAAGGTGTTAAATTTACCTAGCAATGTGCAAGACTTTCAAGGGGCAGGGGGAACCCATACTCTCAAATCTCCATCCATGTTAGGGAATGCTTTCATCAAAATGCCCTGACCGGCGGCATGTTTTTAGAACGCCAAATCCTCATGACACTTACAGAATGGCAGTGGGTGACAGGCATGATTCATGGCTCAACAGAAATGAGTCAGTGATCAGGGTAAATAGGGCAGTTTTCAGATGGTTAAAGAAAAGGACCCACCTTTCATGCACAAGGATGGCTTGCCAGATCTGCTCACTTGGCTAGCTAGCAAGCCTGGGAAGGAGGAAGAAAGACACCGAAGAGAAACATTTTTCAGATTTAACTGGACGTTTGGCTGTGTATCACCTTCTGCTGTGAGGTTACTATTTCTTCCAAAATGTGGCTTGGATAAATATTATGACTCATTGTTTTAGCACATTAACAACTCCTAAACATAATTTGATTGTGTATTCTGACTCACCAGTAATAACGCTCGTTAAAAGAATGATTACTCAGAATCTTTCTTTAACCATGCCCCAGCCCTTCCAAAGTCCCTATCCCAACTTCTATTATTCCGTCTCGTAACACCTTGTTCTTTTCCTTTCCCAAACCTTTATATATTATATATTTGTTTGTAGGTTGATTTGTTTTAATGTCTCTCTTCCTTACTGGACAATAAACCGAAGGACACTGGCACCTAACACACCTGATCCCTGTCTAACACAGTGTATGGTACATTTTAGCTGCTCAAAAATATTTGTTGTATGAATGTTAACTGAATGAACTCATTTAGGGTCATTATAACCTCACGTTTTTTTATTTTCATTTCTTCAAGGAGGTTTGGGCACTAGGAAAGGACTTTCCTTTAATTGTCTTTACCCAGCTTTGTTTAACAATGCTTGATCTTTTTTTTTTTTTTTTTTTTAGATGGAGTCTTGCTCTGTCACCCAGGCTGGAGTGCAGTGGCAAAATGTTGGTTCACTGCAGCCTCCACCTCCTGGGTTCAAGCGATTCTCCTGCCTCAGTCTCCTGAGTAGCTGGGATTACAGGCACGGGCCACCATGCCCGGCTGATTTTTGTATTGTCAGTAGAGACAGGGTTTCACCATGTTGGTCAGGCTGGTCTCAAGCTTCTGACCTTGAGATCCGCCCGCCTGGGCCTCCCAAAGTGCTGGAATTACAGGCGTGAGCCACCGCGCTCAGCCAATGCTTGATCTCTTAAGTGAAGAATGTGGGGCCTAAAGCACAGCCAAAAAATAGTACATTTCCAGCTCTTTCCAAGCATCACAGTAACTCTTCTTCATATACAGAGTGCAACTGGAGCATATTGGGCAATAAGATAATAATAGACGTTGTTTAATAGGACTCAAAGTTATGTTGAATTTTATGACACAATTTGTATGTCCTGTTTGACCGCTACTGAGTTAGTAAACTTAAGTCTTCATGTCCAGTGACTATGTTCCACTCATGGGAGGGTATGAGTATAAGTGGGAGAATATGTCTATGTTTTAAGTGTTATTAAAATTCATTGAGTTATGGCCGGGGACAGTGGCTCATGCCTGTAATCCCAGCACTTTGAAAGGCTGAGACAGGTGGATCACTTGAGGTCAGGAGTTCAAGACCAGCCTGGTCAACATGGTGAAATCCCCATCTCTACTAAAAATACAAAACTTAGCCTGGCATGGTGGCACTTGCCTGTAATCCCATCTATGTGGGAGGCTGAGGCATGAGAATTGTTTGAACCTGGGAGACAAAGGTTGCAGTGAGCCAAGATCATACCACTGCACTCTAGCCTGGGTGAATAAGTGAGACTCTGTCTCAAAATAAATAAATAAAATAAAATAAAATAAATTATTGAGTTCTTCCAGACAGAAACTTCTTGGTAATTTAAGGAAAGCATAAATAGATAGTGGCTAATATCAAGACATCAATACCACCCTTATCACATATCCTTATTTTAGATACAACAAAAGAGAGATGAATAAATGTGAAGATAAAAACAGTTCCTAAAATAGTTTTTTTTAAACACTAAATTACTTTGAGGAGGGGTGACTAGAAAGTTTGTATCGTCTTCCAGAAATCCTTCTCTTTCGTTGTCTCATTGTACTTATTACTAAATTACTACATAATTTACTTATTTATTTATTTGCTTATTTATTTTTGAGATGGAGTCTCGCTCTGTCACCCAGGCTGGAGTGCAGTGGTGTGAGCTCACTACATCCTCTGCCTCCCGAGTTCAAGCGATTCTCCTGCCTCAGCCTCCAGAGTAGCTGGGATTACAGGTGGATGCCATCAAGCCTGGCTAATTTTTGTACTTTTAGTAGAGACGGGGTTTCACCATGTTAGCCAGACTGGTCTCAAACTCCTGACTTCGTGATCTGTCCACCTCGGCCTACCAAAGAGCTGAGATTATACCTGTGAGCCACCACACCTGGCCTACTTATTTATTAAATATCTTATTTATCTGTTCTCCTTTACCTCATCTAGAATATAATATGGCAAGAAACTTTGCTTTATTTACTGATGAATCCCAAGTATTTGGAATAGTCCTTGCTAGTAAAACTAGTAGGGAATGCTGAATGAATTGTTATTGAATGAATGAACAAATGAGCATCTTGAATATTTTAGTTTTGTTGTTATTGTTAATTCAATGCACTTGAATTTTTTCACGTTATATATTTTGAAGAATGATTTCTTCTCTTCTTCTGTTTGTTATGTTAACTCTTTCTTTCAGAGTAAGTTCTTCTATTTGTTCAATTTAGAGCCTTTCATGGTGTTGACTTCCTTAGCTTTTTGAAAACCTTACTTTTTTGTGGAGGTTTGCTCTGATTACATCTCTGTAATTTCTGATTATATTTCTGGTGATTGCTGGGGAGGAGCAGACTGTAATTTCAGGTAGGCATGTACTGTGCACCAGTAGTCCTCAGTCCTCCTGGCTATCTGGGACGCTGCCCTGCTTGTCCAGCACACATTTGCTGCTCTGGCTTCTGTGTACACTGGCAGTGCTTGTGGCTCAGCTCAAGCAGGGGAAGCAGGAGGCACTCACCTACACAACTGCTCTGAATGTAGTTCCCAGATTAATCACCCTGACGACCCTGCGGCCTCTCTCACTATTGTATCTTTTGCCCCTGAGCCTGGAGCATGTCCAGAGAGTCCCCTACTCTGTAACAGTCCTCTCTGGGATACAATTTGGCCTTTGGGTTCTCTTGTCAATCAGGTTTTATCTGCTTAGAGGCAGATTTACCAAGAAACCAATGAAGCTTCAGGGTTCCTCACCTGCATGGCTCCCTTCCAAAGCCCTGTACCTAACTGCATATTCACAATTTTGCATTCTTTATCTTAAAGGGGACTTCCCAAATTGTGTACACTTCAGGGCCCACAAAACTTGACTCTCTTCATCTACATGTTTTCTACCTTTGGGAAATTTCTTAAAATTTCAGGTCTATAGGCCAGACACAGTGGCTCACGCCTATAATCCCAGCATTTTGGGAGGCTGAGGGCAGTGGATTGCCTGAGGTCAGTGGATCGTCAGAGGTCAGGAGTTCAAGACCAGCCTGGGCACAGAGCAGGAGACTCCATCTCAAAAAAAAAAAAATTCAGGTGTACACATGGCATTCTATATTGTTTTCCAGTTAGGTTTTGGGATGTTAGAAGACAAGATAGGCCTATGTGCTCAGTCTACCATTTTGGTATGAGGATGCCCTTTTCACTGCTTAACTACTTCTAATTTGCCTTCGGTGCCCATCACCCTCTCAAACTGCTCCTACTGAGGTCATTATGGTCTTCGCGTTATTAAATCAAATGATACTTTTCAGTTTTCATCCTACTTGATCTCTAATTAGTATTCATTGTAGTCAACTACTTAATCCCTCTTGAAGCAACTCTTCTTTTTTATGTGCCCTATTTACCCACTACTGTTTGGGATGTTCCTTGGCAATCTCCTTTAGGGGATTTTCCTCATCTACCCAAACTTTAAATCTTGGAATTCCTTTGCAGTATGGTCTGGACAGGACTGATACTTGTAGTAATTAACTGTTGATTCAGAATGGATACCACTACCAATCAGAAAGCTGAAAACCATAATCACCCTCAAGGGCTATACCAGTTGTACTAATTAAATAGCATGGTTGGGGCTTGGGGCCAATTACTTTCTGATAAAAATATGAGAAAGAAAATTAAGGTCAATTTTGTACTTGAAAAAAATGCAAAATCCTTTTAAAAATTAGCAAACCAAATCTTGACAACATATAAAAAGATAGTAGATTATGACAAAATTGTGTTTATCCAAAGAATTCAAGATTGGTTGAACATTATAAAATCAATATTCTTTACCATACTAACAAAGTAAAGGGGAAAAACACAAGATAATCTCAATAAATGCAGAAAAAGTGCTTAAAAAAATTCAACATCCATTTATGATTTTTAAAAATCTTAATCTTTTTAGGCAACAGAACTTACAACAAAATCCTACATAATATGTTATTATGGAACTAGAAAACATTCTCTTTAAGATCAGAAATAAGACTAGAGCACATATTGAACGGAATAAGACACTTCTGTTTAACATTGTACTGAAGAACTTAGCCAGCTCAAAACAGCAAAAATAAAGAAATAGAAAATAGAGGGTTAGGAAGGAAGAACACTCCCAAAAATCTATAGATAGATTTCCATAAATTTAGTGGTTGTTGAATGAGGAAAAGTCCTCCAAAGGAGAACTGTTTCATGAATTTAGCGAGTTATAGAAGTCAATTGTATTTCTAATATACAACAAACGTAGAAAGTAATTTTTAGCAAAGATGCCATTAATAATAGCATTAAAAATGAGATGCCTGTGAATTAAGCTAACCAAGGATTTGTAAGACCCAGAGAAAAGACTATAAATCTTTATTGAAAGAAATTAAAGAATACTGCCTATGAAGACTGGCACAGTGGCTCACACCTGTAGTGTAGTCCCTGCTACTCAGGACAACCAGGCGGGAGGATCACCTGAACTTGGGAGCTCGAGGTTACAGTGAGCTAGCGTTGTGCCACTGCACTCCATCTTGAATGACGGAAGTTAAAGAATACCTTTTAAAACGGAGAAATATACCATGTCCTTGAATATGAAAGCTCAGTATTTCAAAGATGTCAAATTCCCCTAAATTGATCTACGGATTCAATGCAATTCCAAAAGTCTTATTTGATTTTTTTTTTTTTTTTGAGACAGAGTCTTGCTCTGTTGTCCAGGCTTGAGTGCAGTGGTGCAATCTTGGCTCACTGCAACTCCCACCTCCCGAGTTCAAGTGATTCTCTCACTTCAGTCTCCCAGATAGCTGGGACAACAGGCATCTGCCACTACACCCAGTTTATTTTTGTATTTTTAGTAGAGATGGGATTTCACCAGGTTGGCCAGGTTGCTCTTGAACTCCTGACCTCAAGTGATCTGCCTGCCTTCGCCTTCCAAAGTGCTGGGATTATAGGCATGAGTCACCACGCCTGGTCTAGATTTTAAAACTTAAGAGGATTCCAAAATGCATATTATAAAGCAAAAGAGCAAGAAGAGCTGAAAATCCTTAAAATGAAAAAGTTGGAAACCAAGAACTGTGAAAAGCCTATTGTAATGAGATAAATAAACCACCAGAAAATAAGAGAAAGCCCATACATTTACGGAATTTCAAATTATGATGGAGTTGACACTATAGATCAGTGGGGAAAATATTTACTTTTCCATAAACTGGTGCTAGAAAAATTGGCTATTCTTAAAAAAATGAAAATGGGTTCTCTACTTTATATCCTATATAAAAATCAACTTTAAGTGAATTAAAAACTTAAATGTGAAAGACAAAATTATACCATTTTTTTGAAGACAAAATACAAGAATACCTTTATGACTTTGAGGTTAGGAAGAATTTCTTAAACTAGATGTAAACCACAAAAAACAAAATCATAAAGGAAAAAGTTAATTAATTTGATGCTAAAGTTAAGAATGTCTAATTACTTAAAGATAAACTAAACTAAAATAAAAATAAAAAAGAAAAGAAAAATATAAATGAAACTGGAAGATAATATTTTCATAATGTGTTATATGACTAGTATCCAGGATGTTGTTCTTTTTTCTTTTTCTTTTCTTTTTTTTTTTTTAGTAATATTTTATCTTTTTTAAAACAAAGATGGGGTTTCACCATGATGGCCAGGCTGGTCTTGAACTCCTGACCTCAGGTGATCCACCCACCTCGGCCTCCCAAAGTGCTAGGATTATAGGCATGAGCCACCACGTCTGGCCTCTTTTTTCTTCTTTTTTTTTTTAGACAGAGTTTCACTCTTGTCACCCAGGCTGGAGTGCAATGGCATGATCTTGGCTCACTGTAACCTCCACCTCCTGGGTTCAAGCCATTCTCTTGCCTCAGCCTCCCAAGTAGCTGAGATTACAGGCATGTGCCACCACACCTGGCTAATTTTTATATTTTTAGTAGAGATGGGGTTTTGTCATGTTGGCCAGGCTGGTCTCGAACTCCTGACCTCAGGTCATCTGCCCACCTCAGCCTCCCAAAGTGCTAGAATTACAGGCATGAACCACTGTGCCTAGCCTATACAGGATATTTTAAAAGTTTTGTGAATCAGTAAGAAAAGAACAAACAATCCAATAGAAAAACGGGTGAAAGGCCGGGCGCAGTGGCTCACACCTATAATCTCAGCACTTTGGGAGGCCGAGAAGGGCGGATCATGAGGTCAAAAGATTGAGACCATCCTGGCAAACATGGTGAAACCTCGTTTCTACTAAAAAATACAAAATTATTATTTTGTAATAATTAGCTGGGCGTGGTGGCGCATGCCTGTAGTCCCAGCTACTCGGAAGGCTGAGGCAGGAGAATCGCTTGAACATGGGAGGCAGAGGTTGCAGTGAGCTGAGATTGCACCATTGCACTCTAGCCTGAGTGACAAGAGTGAAATTCCATCTCCAAAAAAAAAAAGAATGAAAACAGGTAAAAGATGTAAACAGGCCCTTCATAAAATAGGAACCCTGAAAGGTCAATAAACAAAAAAATTTTTAACCACATTTGTAACAGTAGAAATGAAAATTAAAACCACATGAGATAATACTTCATACCCATCAGACTGGAAAAATTTAAAAGTCTGATATAGGTTGAGCATTTGAAATCCAAAAATATGTAATCGAAAATGCTACAAAAATTTAAAGCTTTCTGAGTGCTGACAACACTCCAAGGAACTGTTTATTAGAGCCATTCAGATTTGGCATTCTCAGATTTGGGATGCTCAATCACTGTATAATGCAAACATTCCAAAATCCAATAAAAATTAAAACTTGAGTGCTTCTGGTCTCAAGCATTTCAGATAAGGGATACTCAACCTGTAATATCAATATTGGCAATGATGTAGAACAACCAAAACTCTTACACAATGTCAGTGGGAATGTAAGTCAGAACAATTCCTTTGGAAAACAATTTGATATTATCAAAAAGTTGAAGTTACACATATTCTGCCAGCAATCGTATGCCCAACATACTCATTCACCAGGAAAAACTTGTGTACCAGTAAAGTATATTAGAACATTTGTAATGACATTGTTCATATTAGGAAAAAAACTATAGACAACTCAAATGTACATCAATAATATATTATTCTGGCCATACAGTAAAATACTACACAGCAATGAAAACAAGTGAATTAGAGTTACGTGTAACATGGATATACTTTTTAGAAAAAAAAATTCAAGTAGCAAAAGAAAATAGACATTATGATTTCACTTGTATCAAAGTTTTAAAACATGCAAAATTTACTAATATTATTTTTAAAAACCTTTTCATTATGAAAACATTCAAACATACACAGAGAGACTAGAACAATGAACCACTTTGCACACATTGCTTAGCTTCAACAAATTATCAACAAATTGTCAGCAGTTTGTTAGAACACAGACAGCTGAGCCTCATCCCTAGACATCCTGATTCTGATTCAGTGGGTCCAAGATGTGGCCTGTGAATTGCCTGTCTATCAAGCTCCCAGGCGAAGCTGACGCCACTGGTCCATGGACCCACTTTGAGTACCCTGCTCTAGGAAGCTTTTAGAATCTGACTTCATGGAACTAGTTTAAGGCCCATTTGGAAAAAAAGAGAGAGAGAGAGAGAATCTGGCCCTCAGTGTCTCTATATACTTGTCTCAAACCATTTCCTCCTCACCCTTTAAGCTTTAGTGACATAAAGGCATAATTGCTTCCTTCAATTTCTTAAACTCACGGATTACCTTGCTGCCTCAGGGGCTTCACATTTTTTATTCCCTCAGCTTGCAACACTTTTCCCCACAGCCTACTTTGCCAGGCTAACTCTTAGCTGTCCTTCATGTCTCAGCCTTAATATCACTTTTCAAGAAAACCTTCCCAACCCACCAGGTTTAGTCCCTTTGCTATATACACCCTTCTTTATAACATTTATCACAATTGTAATTATATAATCATTTACAGAATTTTTGTTTATGATCTGTGTTCCTTACTAGACTCTAAGCTCCATGAAGGCAGGGAATTTGTCTGTCTTGTTCACTGCTTTAACCTTAGTGCCTATAACAGTATGTGGCACATTAATAGGCACCTAATAATTGTTAGATGAATGAAAGAATGAAGGTCTCTAGATTTTTCCAAAAAGTAGAAAGAAAAGGCCTGTAAAAAGCGTAATATGAAATTAAGATATGCTTTTTATTTATAACTGTTTTGTTTTCTACACTACTTGTAGACAAATGAAGCAGCAATAACAAAACAGCTATGGCATGCATCCACATCTATAAAAGGTAAATTTGTGCTGCCTCAAAAGGTTGTGTACAAGCAAACATAGGGTGACCCAGCTGTACATTCCTGGCGAAAGAATTTGGAGCTGGGATACTAGAAAGGACCACGGCCATTTACTGTGAATTCTCACAGACTCTTTCATCTCTGGGTGATACATGAACATACTTCAATATCTAAGACAACTCCTCCAATGAAGCTATGTCCAAGAAAGATTAACAGGCTTGCAAAAAACACTAGCTTCAGTGATAGAGGATTTCACCCCTACTTATAAAACAATTTCTACCCAATTAACTTGGAAATCAACAATATCGGCAAAATAATTTTTCAACTTGTTAAACTAGGGTTACAAGAGCATGGGCAAAATACTGATTATATAATACACAGGAGCACATAGGTTAGGCTTCAGTTGCCCAGTATACTTATTATATTTTCTTGCTAAGATAGCAAAAAAGAACACTATCCGTATTGACTGTGCTGTTCCTATTTAACAAACCAAAATGTCTCGGTAGTTTGTTATTTTAATGTTTTTTTTTTTTTTAAATCCTCTGAATCAAAATCTATTTTTCTGGGTCTTGTTGAGATGCCCCAAGAGTTACAGTGGTGAACAAGCAGGTAGGGCTGCAGGTGTCTCTACCCCACCCCTCTTCAAACCAAATAGCACTACTTTATCTTAAAAAGATGTATATGTCCTAGGCCAGGCACGGTGGCTCACTCCTGTAATCCCAGCACCTTGAGAGGCCGAGGCAGGTGGATCACCTGAAGTCAGGAGTTCAAGACCAGCCTGGACAACATGGTGAAATACCGTCTCTACTGAAAATACAAAAATTAGCCAGGCACAGTGATGGATGCCTCTAATCCCAGCTACTTGGGAGGCTGAGGCAGGGGAGTTGCTTGAACCCAGGAGGCAGAGGTTGCAGCGAGCCAAGATCTGGCCACTGTGCTTCAGCTTGGGTGACAGAGAGAGACTCTGTTCCCAGAATACTACTCCGCTCTAGCACTGGACTGAACCAACTAGAAGTTGGTTCCAAGTGCTACTTGTGTTTACAGTTCCTTTGTAACTGCAGAGATATTGTGTCAGGCTTTTCTCAGTGTCCAGGGTATTCCTTGGAATGTTTCTAGTTCCACTACTCTCTCATCTGACTTTCAGTCCTGCATTTCTGACTGCCTATTGGAAATGGTCCTTCTGTGGCCTCAGACTCAAATTCCCATCGACCTTCTCCAGAAACCAGCCACTTTTTCCATTGTCTCAGTCCTTACTGGAGACCCCATCTTTCTTTCAAGTACCCAGCTCCACAAACTTGGAGAGTAGGTTTTGTATACCCATCCTTCCTCTGTGGTGTGTCACGTAGTTCAGCTTGATTTCTTTTCTTCTAAACGTCGCTCGCTGACATCTTTTCTCCTGGCTCTTACCACACCCACCCGAGTCTGACCAGAGCATCGGATGCCTGGGATGCCTTCTGTAGCTTCCTAAGTGGCATCATGGCTTTATTTTTTTCTAGATGTGACTTATTCTTCCAGATTAATTCTTCTTAAATGCTCCTTTTCATCTTGTTACTTCCCTAGACACAACCTTAAATGGTTTTCAGTTCCTTTTGAAACCAAGTTTGAACTACTCTGCTTTGCCTTCAAGGTTCTTCAAAGTCATCTGACTCTACCCTCCTTTCCAGTTTGGTCATTGTCCTCCCTTCCATTTAAAAGTATTATTATAATTAGAGCATCTGTGCCCTTAACATAAATATGATGAAGTGACCTGGCCTGAAAGGACCCATTCCTTCCACCTACCTCTTCAAGCTTATCTCTAACCTTTCCTTACCTTTACCTAGGTTCTAGACATAGACAAGTACTTACGGTCCCCTGATAACACTTGCCTCGGGAGCTTTGGACTTGCCTTCCCTTCTACCCTTGGCCTCCTCTATCTCCTGTGTTAACGCTTTCTTATTGTGCACTCCAGGCCAAGCAACTCATATGCTCCTTTAAGCCACCACTGCCTCCTATACAGACTCCTGTCTTAGCCCTTATTACATAATACTGCAGTGATTGGTTTGCTGCCTGTGTGATTCCTCTATTAGATTGTGAGCCACCCTCTCAGAAGAGTTTAGATTTGGTTTCAAAACAAGATTCCTGACCTCTTTTTTGTTGTTGTTCTTAGCAAGTATATTTTATACATGATTGCTGACCTCTAATACCTCACAATTGTTTTGTACTCTCAGTGAAATCACTTTAGTAACTCGATCAGTATTTATTGAATTAGTAAATGAGAAACTTTCTACCTCAAGTAGTGAAACTTACTACCTAAATTTTCACTACTCAAAGTTCAAGTAAAATCCTCCTACATCTCTGAAGACTTCTTTGACCTTTCTAGTCCTTCACTCCTTCTCTGACACCTGACAGTACTTAAAGTTTGTACTATAAAAATTAGATTATTTCTTTAACCGTATTGCAAGCTCCTTGATGGCAGGAATGCACATTTATACTGTCTGTCATTGCATTGATCACAGTGCTGAGCACATAGTAAAAAGTAAATGAAGAAATATTTGCTTTCTGATTGGAGTTATATAAACTCTGTGCTTAGGAAAATGACAACAAATAGTCTACATGGAAAATTCTAATTCTGTTCTTAATATAATTGCAGTCATGAAATTAAGCACAAATTCATTCAGAAAGTATTTAGCAAACACATACTAATTTCCTAGCATTGAACCAGTGGTTGGGATACGGACATGAATTCTATCAGTAAAGAAATTCTTCCCAGGAAAAATTAGCACTGTTGCATGGAAACTGTGTATATTTCTTTCACTTTTAAATTTAAAGATTTGTAAATTTTTAGTTGGCTGATTAAATGGTTTCTGAGTGGCCACCGCATTACTTTGCTTTCTGGGGAATGGGTACTTTACAGTTCTTCCTAATCGGTATTTCTTAGCAGTGCATTAAATTCATTCTTGTATCTGAGATTGCCATGGTTGAAAAATGGGTAGGATGAGACCTGAATAATCTGGTCTAATTTTGTTTTGATCAATCTATGTCCAGAAACTAATAGATTGGACAGGACTAATCTAAGTTTTGCATGCATCACAACTGAAGTGCTCACCAGCTTATTTAGACTGATCAAATGCCACAGAGAGGTATCTGTCATGGGGCTGTAATGACATCTCACTGGGATTACTGATCAGAGTCCCAGGGAGTATCATCAGGCACGTTCAGAGCAAAAGGGCAGACACCGCCCCGTGTTTTTCAGTTCCAACCCTTTGCTACGTCTTAGGCCAACTGACTCACCTCTGATTTAAATCTAAGTTGTTTCTTGTTTTCCTGTTTCTTTATCCACTGGCTCATTCAACATTTCTGAGTGGCTGCTATGAGCCCAAAGCTGTGCCTGGTGCTCAAAACACAAAAGTAAAAACAGCAGAAAAAAAAAAAAAAAAAAAAAAGGCC
>CAUYQU010038581.1:0-60171 GCA_963574635.1 Cheracebus regulus
TGAAGTGGGCAGGGTAGGCAGAAAGACAATCATAGAAACCAAGCCCCTCCAGCCTCTGGGAAGCCAGAGAAGCCAGCGATCATCACCCTGCACTCCCAGCGCTCACCACATTTGCCCACCCGATCCCGGGCTTGAGAGGCCAGGAACATCCCCATCCACCACATGTCCTCCTTGTCTGTGACACTCCCAGGGAAAGGAGGCATTCCCAGACTCCCAGACAGAAGGAGGAAAAGAAAGGGCTGGGGGAGGAAGGGAAGGGGCTGTCACACACTGAAGCCTTTTGTGGGATTCCCAAGCGTCTAGGTGGAAACACTTCATATATCAAGTGTGTCTGTCCCTCCCTGGGGAAGGTAGGGGCAGGAGAGGGGAGGAGAGGCTTGCCAGGGCCTGAAATAGGAAACACTCCTGTGTAACCCGAGCAGATGGTGAGGGGGCTGCCGAGAACCTTCCCTGATGAACTGACCGGGTCCGGGGTTCTGGGAGCCCGCTCGGAGCCTTTGATTCTCCAGGCCTCTGTTCACTGAGCAGAAACACCACCCCCAACACCCCTCACTCCTTCCAGAGCCCAGGGCTCTTCCTGCAGGGTTCTACCACTCCCTTCCCTGCTTCCACTCCTGCTCACTCCAGGGTCTCCCCTTGGTCCTCCCTGAGCCAGCTCTGCCCTCCCCCGCCATCCCGCCCTTAATCCTGCCTCCCCTCCCCCTTCCTCCCGCTTCTAAACCCTGCTCTGTTGAGTCACTGAGACCCCTGACCTCCATATCACCCGTTCCAAGATCCTAACCCAGTCTCCTCTAAGTCTTGGCAGGTTCCCCGCCTCCGTCCGCTGCCGCCAGCACCAACTCACGCCCTGACCCAGCCAGTGTGCTGGGCTCAGGGTGGCTGTACTAGCAACCCTTGTAATGAGTATGACCGAGAGGGTGATTTCTGAAAAGTGAGCATTATTCATTTATGTATTCAAGAATTTCTCACTGAGGGCCTACTAAGTGCCAGAGACGCTGCTGGATGCTGAAACCCTCACAGAGCTCTCAGTTACTATATTACCACACTGAGGAGCCAGGCAAGAGGAGTTCCTATGGTTTTTTTTTCCTGAGATGGAGTTTTGCTCTTGTTGTGCAGGCTGAAGTACAATGGTGCAATCTCGGCTCACCGCACCCTCCACCTCCTGGGTTCAAGCGATTCTCCTGCCTCAGCCTCCTGAGTAGCTGGGATTACAGGCAGGCGCCATCATGCCCAGCTAATTTTTGTATCTTTAGTAGAGACAGGGTTTCACCATGTTGGCCAGGATGATCTCGATCTCCTGACCTCGTGATCCGCCCTCCTCGGGCCTCCCAAAGTGCTGGGATTACAGGCGTGAGCCACCACACCTGGCAAGAGGGGGTCTCTGTTCTGTGGCCTGTTCTGGGAGCTTCCGGTTGCTCCCTGCCCCAAAGAGCAAAGATTCCCTGGGATATGCACACCCAGAGCCTACACAGCCCCCTTTGCCCTCCCTTCTAGACATGCTCTGGGTTCCTCGCCCAGGGTTGTGTAAGATCACATTGGACCCTGAGGCAAAAAAAAAAAAAAAAAAATCAGTAATACGGATCCTGTCTTTATTTTAAAAATTGCTGTTTTGTTTATTATGGATCTTTACATTAATTTTGATTTTTAAAATATTGCATTAAAATATCATCTCTATCAGCTGGGCACAGTGGCTCATGCCTATAATCCCAGCACTTTGGGAGGCTAAGGTGAGCAGATTGCCTGAGCCCAGGAGTTTGAGATCAGCTTGGGCAACATGGTGAAACCCCATCTCTACCCACAAAAATAGAAAAATTAGCCAGGTGTGGCAGCACATGCCTGTGGTCTCACCTATGTTGGGGGCTGAGGTGGGAGGATCACTTGAGCCTAGGAGATAAAGACTGCGGTAACTCAGATTGTGCCACTGTACTCCAGCCTGGGTGATAGAGTGAGACCCTGTCTCAAAAAAGAAAAAAAAAAACCAGGTGCAGTGGCTCACACCTGTATTCCCAGCACTTTGGGAGGCCAAGGCTAGCAGATCACTTGAGGTGGGGAGTTCAAGACCAGCCTGACCAACATGGAAAAACCCCATCTCTACTAAAAATAGAAACTTAGCCAGGCATGGTGGCATATGCCTGTAATCCCACTACTCTGGAGGCTGAGGCAAGAGAATTTCTTGAACTGGGAGGTGGAGGTTGCAGTGAGCCGAGATCATGCCATTGCACTCCAGCCTGGGCAGCAAGAGCAAAACTCCGTCTCAAAAAAAAAAAAAAAAATCATGTATCTTTATTACTGAGTTTCGTTGTATGTGTGTATCTTCAATTTTGCACCTGGGTGAGGGCCTCAGTGGACTCACCCTAGTCCTGGCCCTCTCCTGATCCCCAGAATTCCCCATCCAAGTGACCTCAGCCTATTTCCAAGGCCTGAGGAAGCCCTTTTCCCAACCATCTTCCCGAGAGTCAACCACATTGCAAGTGCGCATTCCCCCAGGGCTGAGGGGTGGTCTAGGGACGGCTCTCTTAAAGGGTGGGTAGAGTTTGCCCACAGGGCTGATGAGGTGTCCCCTCAGGGGCACAGAAGAAGAAAAGTGGGCATAGGCCAGAGGGTAGAGGCAGCGCTGCCATGCTCCAGTGCAAAACTCCCGTCATTATGAAAGGGTATTTGTCAAGGAAAGTGGATAGAATACTTTTTTTTTTTTTTTTTGAGACAGTCTTGCTCTGTTGCCAGGTGCCAGGCTATAGAGTGCAGTCGTGCAATCTCGGCTCCCTGCAATCTCCGCCTCCTGGGTTCAAGCAATTCTCTTGCCTCAGCCTCCCAAGTAGCTGGGATTACAGGGGCACGCCACCACGCCCAGCTAATTTTTGTATTTTTTAGTAGAGACGGGGGTTTCACCATGTTGGCCAGGGTGGTTTCGATCTCTTGACCTCATGATCCACCCACCTCAGCCTCCCAAAGTGCCGGGATTACAGGCATGAGCCACCACACGCAGCCGGAATATATTTTTATTTAACAGTTTGTTCACTTGATTTATAAGTTTTAAATATTTAGAATTTTTTTTTTTTTTTTGAAATGGTGTTTTACTCTTGTTGCCCAGGCTGGAGTACAATGGCGCAATCTCAGCTCACCACAACCCCTGCCTCCTGAGTTTAAGAGAATCTCCTGCCTCAGCCTCCTGAGTAGCTGGGATTACAGGTGCCTGCCACCATGGCTGGCTAATTTTGCATTTTTTCTTTTTTTTTAAGTAAAGACGGGATTTCTCCATGTTGGTCAGGCTGGTCTCGAACTCCCGACCTCAGGTGATCTGCCTGCCTCGGCCTCCCAAAGTGCTGGGATTACAGGCATGAGCCACCGTGCCTGGCCAATTTTTAGAAATTTTGTTTGAGGCCTCTTATGTGTACTCTTGCCCCAGATCCTCAAATGTTAAAGGCGGGGCCTGCTTACAGAATTGGGAAGTCAGGAGACAGAAGCTGTGAGGATGGAGTAAGCCAGTTTGATGGGCTCACTGCTGCTGTGCTCAGTATACCTCTGCTCCCACTCTTCCCACCACTGCCAGCTCCAGCCCTGCCTTTAAGTCCCCTTCCTCTGTGCAGTCATCAGTGATCCCTGCTGGTCTTGGTGGCCTTCTTTCTCTAAGCATGTGGCATTTACTGCCAGTCCTACTTCCTGAGCCGTCACCCACATTGCCTGGTAAAGCCCCGCCAAAAGAAATTTCATGCTGTTATCTAACTATTAGTGTGCGTGCTCCATGTCTGGGCTGCTGGATGATCCATGTTTTGACAACACTGACTATGGATTATTTTATTCTTCTCCTTCCCCACATTGTCAAGCTTGGAAAAGAATGGGTTTGAAGTTAGCCTGAGACCTAGGGTTGCTGCTGGTCTTGGCTTTTATTAGCTGTGTGACCTTGACCAAGTTAACCTCTCTGAGTCTCAGATTGCTCATATATAAAACTGGATAATACACTCCTGCCGAGGTGACAGAGCAAGACCCTGTCTCGAAAAATAAAATAAAATAAAAATAATAAAATGAGACAATAAGCCCTGCCTGGCAGGGTGTTGTGAATAAAAGAGGTAATATGTAGAAAAGGTCTGACAAAGTAGGCAGTCAATACAAATGTGAATCATGATTGTATTATAACTCATAATGTACTGTCCAGGCACAGTGGCTCTTGTCTGTAATCCCAACACTTTGGAAGGCCAAGGCGGGCGGATCATCTGAGGTTGGGAGTTCGAGATCAGCCTGACCAACATGGAGAAATCTTGTCTCTACTAAAAATACAAAATCAGTCAGGCGTGGTGGCAGGCGCCTGTAATCCCAGCTACTCCAGAGGCTGAGGCAGGAGAATCCCTTGAACTTGGGAGGCGGAGGTCACAGTGAGCCGATATCGTGCCATTGCACTCCAGCCTAGGCGACAAGAGCGAACTCTGCCTCAAAAACAAACAAACAAAAAACAACAACAACAAAACCCTCATGATGTATTAATATATAGCTTACATTTATTATGTGCCATATATGTGTATACACATATATATTTTGTATGTGTGTATATATATATAGTATATTATATATAGATTTCAATTTGAAAGCAGTCACTGCTTATTAATTGACTGAATTACAGAAATGCTCATGGTGGACCCCTTCCCAGTTCATCCTTCTAATGAGCCTCTTAATCTGGTCTTCCCTCTTACTAGTAGTATCTCTGCTTTCTACAAAATGGGTGGTTTTTTCTTCATTCCACCCCGTGAGGAAGAGAATTTGAAGGGTCCTGGGAAGTTATTTGCTTCTTTGAAGTGTGTGTGTGTGTGTGTGTGTGTGTGTGTGTGTGTGTGTGTTTTAACAATATAGATCTCATGAATCAGATCCTTCATGCAGGTGATGCCACATTTAACAAGAGATCGGGCAGACAAAGTGTTATCTGTCATGGCAATGTGCTGTTGCTTCTTTTTTTCTTCAGATGGAGTCTCACTCTGTCACCCAGGCTGGAGTGCAGTGGTGTGATCTCAGCTCACTGCAACCTCTGCCTCCCAGATTCAAGCAATTCTCCCACCTCAGCCTCCCAAGCAGCTAGGATTACAGGTGCACACCACTAAGCCAGGCTAATTTTTTTTTTTTTTTTTTTTTTTGAGACAGAGTCTCACCCTGTCCCCGAGGCTGGAGTGCAGTAGCGAAATCTCGGCTCACTGCAACCTCCACCTCCTGGGTTCAAGCAATTCTCCTGCCTCAGCCTCCTGAGTAGCTAGGATTACAGGCACCCGCTACCATGCCTGGCTAATTTTTGTATTTTTAGTAGAGATGGAGTTTTGCCATTTTGGCCAGGCTGGTCTCAAACTCCTGAACTCAGGTGGTCTGCCTGCCTCAGCCTCCCAAAGTCCTGGATTTTTTTTTTTTTTTTTAGTAGAGTTGGGGTTTAACAATGTTGGCAAGGCTGGTCTAGAAATCCCGACCTCAGGTGATCTACCTGCCTTGACCTCTCAAAGTGCTAGGAATACAGGCATGAGCCACCAGGCCTGGCCATGGCAATTTGCTTCTTGACCGATTTTTCCATAGCCACGCTTATAGATGATTTCATTTGCTGACTTCATGTTGGGGTACCCCCATGCAAATATATGGTTCTCCAGTCCTGAGCATGTTAACTGAAGCCTTGTCAAGCTTAATAAAGGTCCCACTGAAGAGCTGATAAAGGCAAAACTGGAATACCTTTTGGACCTTCGAGCTCACACCATTGATAAGTACCTCTGATCCTAACAACAAGTGCCAGTTTGGATTCTGCAGATACTTAGAAGTTGCCAGCTTTTCTTGCATCCTAGCCATTCGCATCTCAGTTCTGTGAATATGCCTCTATTCCTTATGACAGTGTTTAGCTTTTTCATGGATCAGCTTCCTCCTTGCCTTGTGTGTGTGTGTGTGTGTGTGTGTGTGTGTGTGTGTGTGTGTGCGTGTGACTGTCTTGCTCTGTCACCCAGGCTGGAGTGCAATGGCACGATCTTGGCTCACTGCAACCTCTGCCTCCTGGGTTCAAGCGATTCTCCTGTCTCAGCCTCCTGAGTAGCTGGGATTACAGGCACATGCCCCCAGGCTTGGCTAATTTTTTTATTTTTAGTAGAGATGGGGTTTCACCATGTTGGCCAGGCTGGTCTTGAACTCCTGACCTCAGGTGGTCTGTCCGTCTTGGCCTCCCAAAATGCTGGGATTACAGATGTGAGCCACCACACCCGATCCCTCCTTGTCTTTTGCTTTTTTATTTTTGTTTTGTTTTGTTTTGTTTAGAGACAGATTCTTGCTCTGTTGCACAGGCTGGAATGCAGTGGTGCAATCTCAGCTCACTGCAACCTCCGCCTCCCAGGATCAAGTGATTCTCCTGCCTCAGTCTCTCGAGTAGCTGAGATTACAGGCATGTGCCGCCACACCCATCTAATTTTTGTATTCTTTGTAGAGAGGGGGTTTCACCATGTTGGCCAGGCTGGTCTCAAACTCTTGACCTTGTGATCTACCTGCCTTGGCCTTCCAAAGTGCTGGGATTACAGGTGTGAGCCACCGTGATGCCCCGCTCCTTGCCTTTTGAAGCATCTTCTGGGCAAATGTCTTTCTCAGGCAGTTATCTTCAGCTCTGAGAAATTCCTTTTCTTAAGGATTAATGGCACAGCCAGAACCTTCTTTTTCTTCTCTTTGACATTCTCCATGGTTCCAGGTGGGAAAGAGTCTATCATATTATTTATTTATTTTAAAAATTCAATTCGGCAGGTGAGTTGTTACACACTCCTCAGTGGAATTTCATTATCAATATATCAGTTTTAATTATATATTACTAAAGGCATTATATAAGTTAAATGATTGAATGGGACAGTCAGGAGTGGAGAGGGAGGCAAGGAACTTAAGGGAGTGGAAATGGGTCCCTTCCCACTTGAGGCTCTTCTAAGAAGAGAGAGAATGAGGAAGCCTTGAATGGGATTGCTTTGGCAAAGGGACCCTTGAAATCCACAGTTCCTCCATGGGCATTTGGCACAGGAGTGAGCTGTACAGGGCTCAGAATTAATCCCTCCATGTAGCTAAAGCCTCCTGACTGTGGGCACTTCAAGTTAATCACCCTAGGTACAACTCTGTCCCTGTCCCGCTGGCAGAGGCAACTGTGCACCAGGCACCACCTCCATTTGCTGAGGTGTTGGCCGCTCTCCCCAAGTGTTGCCCAGCCCCAGCACAACCCATAGTGTCTGCCCAGGAGAAACCACAGGAATGGAGGGCTGGGGGATCCAAGAGGAGATGACGGGCTCCAGCTCCCAGGACCACCCACCCTGACCTCCTCCCCTGTGATTATTACAAACATATTTCCAAGGGATTAGCAACAATACCAGGGATGTTGATCGTTAACCCTCAGTCCAACCAATGGTTTTAATCACCAGCTGCAGCCATCGTGACATTACTAACTAATGAGCAGTCTGCTAAGGTGGGGTGGCCACAGAGGAAGGAACTGGGCTGCAGAGGGAGGCACCTGCCTGCTATGCAACTGAGCCAAGGGGCCACCGTGGGAGAGGGTGGCTCAAAACTGCATTCCCTCCTAACCAGGAGGTCAGCTCCTTAGGGCATTAAAGATACTGCTTTGAAGATGGGAGCCTACATTCAGGCATTCTGAACCCCTACATCCTGCAGGGACCCCCTCCAGTTAGGCTCCCACATGGGAGAGTCCACACAACAGGGCACTCAACCTTGTCTGGCCAGCTTCCTAGAGAGGAGCCCCTGTCAAGACCAAGCTCTTGGGTCTCAGTGTGTGCAAAAGCATGGAAGATTCAGGCTCAGAGCCTTTCTCATTTTCCCAAGGCAGGGACGATAGCTGAGTCCACTCCTCGTCTTAACTCCATCTCTCCTAGCTGGGTTCCCATTTTTAACAAGCAACTCTAAAGTATTATCCAGTGGGGGAGGTTAAAATGTGGCCACTGGGCCAGACGTGGTGACTCATGCCTGTAATCCCAGCACTTTGGGAGGCCTAGGCAGGCAGATCTCCTGAGGTTGGAAGTTCACAACCAGCCTGGCCAGCACGGCAAAACCCTGCCTCTACTAAAAATACAAAAATTAGCCGGGCATGGTGATGGAAACCTGTAATCTCAGCTACTTGGGAAGCTGAGACAGGAGAATCGCTTGAACCCAGGAGGCGGAGGTTGCAGCGAACCAAGATTGTGCCATTGCACTCCAACCTCGGCAACAGAGCGAGAGCCCCTCTGACTCTAGGAACATTAGGAAAGTGAACAGTCAGTCCAGAGGAGTCTGGCCCTGCAGACCATGGTTGTAAGCTTTTTGTAAGCCAGGCTATAACCTGGCCCTGTTACCATTTACAGCCTCATCCCTTCCCCGTGCTGTCTCCCTCCTTCCTTCCCTGTGTCTCTTTCCTTCCTTTATTCCCATTCTAGCCAATGGCTGAGACCTAGAGTTGGCTTCTTCTTCATCTACTGCAGAGTTTTTCCTGGCAGACTCCGAGGAGCTCCACTGCCACCCAAGCCATGAGCCACACCTCCTCACTGTCAGCCTCAACTAGAACAGAGCGTCCCCTCTTCCCTGTGTGCTCCCCTGTGCTGGGCATGGGGCAACAAGTTGCAGTAAGGAAGGGATCTGCTGGAATCTGCAAACTCAGAGGTAAAAAGGTGCAGATTCCAGAGCCACATGGAAATTCCAACAGCCTGAGTAGGGATCCAGCTAATCAGAGTGAAAGAAGAGGGAGAAAAGGCCCTTCTGAAGAAGGGGCATGCAGGTGGACAAGGAGCTGGGACCTGGCCCAGGCACAGAGGGCTAAGCTGATGGGTGGAGATGGAGAGCTGTTTGCTTGGAGTGAGCTCTTAGGTCCCAAGATGAGAGCTGGGATAGGAGGGCAGGCAGTGATATGGCCTTGACCCGTAGGAGCCCAGACTGAAATGTCTGGCATACATTTGAAGGGAATAGAGGCTCCTCTCTGGGGCCTTGGGCAGGGAAGAAGGAAGCCTCCCTTTCTGTGCACCTATGCCCCAGGTAGAGGCAGGCATAGGTGGAGATGGGGGAGAGAGTGCCCTGGGGGCAGGTGCCATGGAAATTGTCCCTCTACCCTCCTAATCTGGTGTCTCTGAAACCCACGGGCCTCCAAAGCCCCTCCTGCCCGACCCCACTCAGCCAGTGACAACAGAACCATCTCTGAAACAAACACCACATAAGAACAGCAACCCCCCAGAAACTCCAGAGGGGCTTTGATGTTGGGGCCAAGGGTTTTGATTAAACAAACGGGAAGGCTGCAGCAGTGCTGTAGCAGCTGCCCTGGGAAATTGAGTCAGATCACCCGAAGCAGGGAGGGGCTCTCCCCCCACCCCGCCCTCCACAGCCAGCCACCTGGGACCTCAGAGATCCGTCTGGAGAGGCAAGGGCATGGGCAGCACCCTGTCGTGATTCTTCTTCCTGCCAGAGGGGCTAGACACAGTGTCCTCCCAGCCAGTGCCAGGCTATGAAGTGGATACATGGGCAGGCAGGCCACTGCTGTGTCCTCTCCTCCTTTCCACCCTCAAGCCTCCATCCCCTTCCACTTCCACCATGTCTTCTCTTCCCTATCCAGTCCTCACTGGAAATTTCCTTATGAGGAACAGCTATTCTGGGGAGAAAATCTTGCCCCAGTCCAAAAAGTCCTCAGCCCCATAACAGCCACCACTACATTGGCACTGAGAATGGTCTGCTCCAACTAAAGAGTGAGAAGAACTTCAACCTCTTTATTTCCTTCCTTTTTTTTCCTTCCTTCCTTCTCCTCCCTTCCTTTCTCTCTCTCCCTCCCTCCCTTCCTTTTGTCCCTTCCTTCTTTCCTTCCTTCCTCTCTCCCTTCCTTTTTTTCCTCCCTCCCTTCTTCCCTCCCTCCCTTCCTTCCTTTCTTCTTTCCTTCTTTCTTTGCTTCCTCCTTTTCTCCCTTCCTCCCTCCCTCTCCTCTGTCTCTTTTTTTCCTCTGTCTCTCTCTCTTGCTTTCCTACTTTTTTGAGACAGAGTCTCGGTCTGTCGCCCAGTCTGATGTGGTGAAATCATGGCTCACTGCAGCCTTGACCTCCACTTTAATGATCCTCCCACTTTAGCCTCCTGAGTAGCTGGGACTACAGGCATGTGCCATCATGTCCTGCTAATTTTTAATTTTTTTTTAGGGATGCAGTCTTGCTACATTGTCCAGGCTGGAGAACTTCAATGTTTGAAGCATCGATTCCCTCCCTAAAGAGTGGACTCTGTGAGGGCAGGAACTATATGTTGCTCATCTCTGTGTCACTCATATCTAGCTTAGTGCCTGAGCTGACAGGTATTCAACACATGGGGCCAGGCGCAGTGGCTCCACCTGTAATCCCAGCACTTTGGGAGGCCAAGGCAGTTAATTGCTTGAGCTCAGGAGTTCGAGTTTAGCTTGGGCAACATGGCAAAACCTCATCTCCACACACACGCACAAAAAAATACAAAAAAAATTAGCTTGGCACAGTGGCACACACATGTAGTCCTAGCTACTTGGGAGGCTGAGATGGGAGAATCGCTTGAGCCTGGGAAGTGGAGGTTGCAATGAGTCAAGATGGTGCCACTGCACTCCAGCCTGGGTAACAGAGCCAGACTCTGTCTCAAAAAAAAAAAAAAAAAAGTATTGAATACATGTTTGTTGGATGAACAAATGAACCATCACTTGGGGGGAATCATGAAGGGTTAAAGTCCTTACTCATCTATCATAAGCCTCAGTTTCCTCTGCAAAAAGGTAATAACTGGCTTATGAGTGAATTTACACACACACACACACACACACACACACACACACACACACACCATATGTAAAATTCCCAGCTGAGAGCCTGATATGCAGCAGGTACATCACAGCTAGCTGTGACTGTTGTGATGAAGACTGCCTCCTGACTGGTCTGCATGTCATTTGTAGCAAAATTCACATCAGTCAATGTGCACAGAGGCTTTAGGAGAAAGGGGCTTGATTCTCCTTCGAGGGTAGAGATTCAGACAGGAAGGCACTAGCAGCCCCTCCCCTGCCCAGTCTTCAAGGGTGGAGGCAGCTGAACCACTGTGGAAGCACCTGTTGCTTTTTTCCATCAGAGAGGTGGGGGGAAACTGGGGCTTTATCTGTACCTCCTAAAAGAGCCCCTCTGCCCTGCAGGTCCCCTTCACTCTTCACTGTCTGCTTTCCATGCCCTCTGGCTGCTTTCTACCCCTCACGTTCTCTCCGAAGGCCATCTGCCTTCCTGCCTTTCTTAAAAAAAAATCTTAATTATTGTTTTACATTTAATCACCAAGTCACGAGTAATAAGATCCTGAAAGGACTGGTAGGGACTCTCCAAGCCCAACTGAATCTCACAAAGGAAAAAAAATTAAGCAAAACAAGGGAGCCACTCACAGAGGCCCAGACACACGCTTATATATGGTCTCACACATACATGCAAGGAGCACAGGTGCACCACACAAACACACATGTACACACTAGACACAATGCATACACACATATGCACACACTAGACACAATACACACACACACACACTAGACATAATATACACACATGCACACATGAGACACAATAGACACACACTAGACACAATATCACACACACACTAGACACAATCCACACACTAGACAATACCACACAAACACACATATACACACACTAGATACAATACACACTAGACACAGTATCATACACATACTAGACATAATACACACAAACACATGCACACACTAGACACAATATACACACACTAGACACAATACTATACACACAAACATTCACACAATAGACACAATACACACACATGCACACACTAGACACAATACACACACACATGCACACACTAGACACAATGCCATACACACACTAGACACAATACAAACACACACATGCACACTAGACACAATACACACACATGCACATACTAGACACAGTGCCACACAAACACACATGCACACACTAGACAATACACACACAAACACACAGTCACAAACTAGCCACAATGCACACACACACATGCATGCTAGACACAATACACACACATGCACACACTAGACACAATACCACACACACACACATGCACACACTAGACACAATACACACACTGCCTCCAACACAAGTGTCTGCACACACACACATTCAGACACACATATATGTAATAAAAAAGAAACCCCAACAAAGCAGTGTGCGCACACACATGAACTCATAGGAGGCCCGATGACTGTATTTCAAACTTCACCTCCCAACCCAAGTCCAAAAATCTGTCTCCAATTATCTGGCCCATGTTGAGAGCAACAGGAAATCCAGAGCTGCCTCCGACTTCTGTGGGAGATGCCGAGATTTTAGCCATCTCTCCATTGTTGAAAAACAAAAGCCTTCTGGCTTTGCCTCCCTCTCCGTGCTTGTAAGTCGGCTGGGGTTAGGAGGGTGTGGGTGGGAGGTGTAGGTGGGGTAGGGGAAGAGAGGTGTCAAACCAAGCCTAGGAACAGCCTGATGAGCCTCAGAAGCCTGAGCCCTGAGCATGAGTCTTTCCACCTTCCCTCAAAACACCAAACAGGGCACTTGCTTGGGTCAAGGATAGGGGCAGATAATGGGGACTTGGGGAATCAGCAATGACTCTAGACACCAGCCTTATGGGTGACCAAGCAGCATAGCCGAATCACCACTAGACTTCTGTTTGGAAGACCTGGGTTTGGTCCCAAATCAGTGAGCCAGCTCCCAGTGAGGTCATTTCTCAGAACTTCACTTAGAAAATGGGAGTGATCATAGCCACATGCCCTGCAGGGTGGTTGTGAGTGGTAAGTGACTTGCACTTGTGTAGCTGGGAAAAATGACCATACCAGCATCATTATTAGCTATGAGATGGTGTCCCAGCCTACGTGCAAGTGGCCGCTCTCCCCTCAAAGGAGGTCATTCTCATTGCTTCTCAAGATGCCCTTGGCTAATCCCACAGAAGAAAAAATACTGTTTCAATAAACCTGGGTGGGTGGCCAGGTGCAGGGGCTCATGTCTGTAATCCCAGCACTTTGAGAAGCTAAGGCAGGAGATCACTTGGGACTAGGAGTTCAAGGCCAGCCTGGGAAACATAGCAAGACTCTGTCTCTACACATTTTTTTTAAAAAAATAAAGCATCCTGGGTTTAGGATCCTGAATCATTCCATGATTCAGAATGGTTCAAAACTTGCTTCTGGACAGTCATGCCACAATGCCACTCAGTCTCTGTGGCACTAGCATTTTGAAGGATTTGCAATTGTGGCCATATTGCTCTGTCCGTCTTCTATTGTTTTAGTCTAAGTTCCTCAACCAGACTGGGAGTTCCCAGAGACCAAACTCTGTCTCCCCTGCACAACACGACAATCAGGTCCTGGCCCAAGAATGCAAGACCGGAACTGTGTGATATGCTAGAATTTGAGAAGGTAATAATTCAGCAGCCCTTCCCTGTGCCTTCAGAGTGGGACAGTCTTATTTGCATTTCAGACTTCTACGGGCACCCAAAATAGAGGGAATCCAAAGATGAGAAAGGAGTAAGATGGAAAAGGAAGACTCTTCCCCCACCCGCCCACCCTTCTTGTATCGTGAAAGATTTGGTGGGCTGATGTGCTTGATGGGAGAGAGTAGATGTTGCGTGCCATGGCTCATGCCTGTAATCCCAGGATTTAGGTAGGTCGAGGTGGAAGGATTGCTTGAGCCCAGGAGTTCAAGACCACCCTGGGCAACATGGCAAGACCCCATCTCTACAAAATTGAAAAAATAATTAGCCAAGCATCGTGGCGTGTACCTGTGCTTCCAGCTACTTGAGAGGCTAAGCCTGGGAGGTCAAGGCTACAGTGAGCTGTGTTCACACCACTGCACTCCAGTCTGGGCAGTACGGCAAGACCATGTCTCAAAATAAAAATAAAAAAGGCCAGGCACAGTGGCTTACACCTGTAATCTCAGCATTTGGGGAGGCCCAGGCAGGTGTTCATGACTAGCCTGAGGTTAGGAGTTTGTGACTAGCCTGGCCAACGTGATGAAACCTTGTCTCTACTAAAAATACAAAAATATTAGCCAGGCTTGGTGGTGGATGTCTGTAATCCCAGCTACTTGGGAGGGTGAGGCAGGAGAATTGCTTGAACCCAGGAGGCGGAGGTTGCAGTGACCCAACATCATGCCATTGTACTCCAGCCTGGGTGACAGAGCGAGGCTCTGTCTCAAAAAATAAAATAAAAACAGCAGAACAGTAGAGAGAAACCTGAGAGGGAAGGAGGAGAGAGGAATGAGAAGAGAGGGATGTTGAGTGCTTCAAGGTCAAGGAATAGCCTTCAGCAAGGGAAGAAAATAAGAGCTTGGGTTTGGCCCCCACAGTGGGTCAGCAGAGAACATGGTCCTGGACAGGGTCAGGAGCTCGAATGACTCCCACCTCTGTCTTGGAAAGCACAAAGTGGACAAGGGTTTTTTTCCTCCCTTCAGTCTCCCAACACATAACCTTTTAACATGTGGGATTCTCAATGTGTGGTGAAGGGGCAGTAAACAGTCCAGCTCTGGAATGAAGAGGCCCCACTCTGCCTGCCCAACCTGGAGCTCAGAGGGTTGCATGGTCTGAGTGGCCTGCCTGGGAAGGCCAAGCAGAGAGGTTGAGCTCTCCAAACTGCAGGGAGTGAGTCACAGTCTAACAATGTTATCTGTCAAGTGCCGGAACTCCCTGGCTGGCAAGCCCATGGCCTCTCTCAGCCTGGATTCTCATTGGGTGTCCTCAATCTCACAAATGTGGAGATCACACTGGTGGCTTTCTGTACACTCCCCACTGGCCCAGATCCAGTTATTTTTTTCAGCATAGGCAATCTCATGGGGAACCCAGCTGAAGAGGGCTCAGAGGAGCAACATGCTGGAAATAGGGGGCAATTTTGGAGCCCAGAACTCTTAGGGTGTTAAGAATTGGGGCAGGAGGACAGCAAGGAAAAGGAACTGAGGAGGTCTATGGGCAAAAAAAAAGCTGGATCGGCGTGGCATTTAACACAGAGGTTAAAGGCCGGGTGCAATGGCTCATACCTGTAATCCTAGCACTTTGGGAGGCCCAGGAGGACAGATCACCTGAGGTCAGGAATTGGAGATCAAGCCTAGCCAACATGGTGAAACCTCATCTCTACTAAAAATACAAAAATTAGCTGGGCATGCTGGTGGCTCATGCCTGTAGTCCCAGCTACTCAGGAGGCTGAGGCAGGAGAATCGCTTGAACCTGGGAGGTGGAGGTTGCAGTGAGCCGAGATTGCACCACTGCACTCCAGCCTGGGTGACAGGGTAAGACTTTATCTGAAAACAAAAACAAAAAACCCACAAGAGATTAAGAGTATTTATATACTAAAAAACTATTGTTCACTTCATCATTATTCTTCTTATTTTTGTAGAGATGGGATTTCGCCAAGATGGGCAGGCTGGTCTCCAACTTCCGGGCTCAAGCAATCCGTCCACCTCAGCTTCCCAAGGTGCTGAGATTACAGGCATTAGCCACCATGCCTGGCCTGAATTGTACACTTTAAAAGAGGGAACTAGGCTGGGTGCAGTGGCTTATGCCTGAATCTCAGCACTTTGGGAGGCCAAGGCGGGCAGATCACTTGAACCCAAGAGTTTGAGACCAGCCTAGACAATATAGGGAGACCCTGTCTCTACAAAAATTTTTTTTTAAAAATTAGCTGGGCACCTGGGCGCAGTGGCTCATGCCTGTAATCCCAGCACTTTGGGAGGCTGAGGCAGGTGGATCACAAGGTCAAGAGACTGAGATCATCCTGGCCAACACAGTAAAACCCCATCTCTACTAAAATACAAAAATTAGCTGAGTGTTGTGGCATGTGCCCATAGTCCCAGCTACTCAGGAGGCTGAGGCAGGAGAATTGCTTGAAGCCGGGAGGTGGAGGTTCCAGTGAGCCGAGATCATGCCACTGCACTCCAGTCTGGCACCTGGCAAAAGAGCAAAGAGTGAGACTCTGTCTCAAAAAAAAAAAAAATTAGCTGGGCATGGTGGCATGAACCTGTGATCCCAGTTACTTGGGAGGCTCAGGCAGGAGGATGGCTTGAGCCTGTGAGGTCGAGCTGCAGTTTGTTGTGATTAAACCACTGCACTCCAGCCTGGGCAATATAGAGTGAGATCCTGTCTCTTTAAAAAAAAAAAAAAAAAAAAGGTGACTGGGTGTGGTGGCTCACACCTGTAATCCCAGCATTTTAGGAGGCTGAGGTGGGCAGCTCACCTGAGGTCAGGAGTTCGAGACCAGCCTGACCAACATGGAGAAATCCCGACTCTACTAAAAAAAAAATACGAAATTAGCCGAGCATGGTGGCACATGACTGTAATCGCAGCTACTCGGGAGGCTGAGGCAGAAGAATTGCTTGAACCTGGGAGGTAGAGGTTACAGTGAGCTGAGATTGTGCCATTGGACTTCAGCCTGGGCAACAAGAGTGAAACTCTGTCTCAAAAAAAAAAAAAAGGTGGACTTGATGGTATGTATAGTACACACATACAGACACACACACACACACACACACACACACACACACACACACACAATCAATAAAACTTTTTAAAAGAGTACCTGAGTGGAAAGTAGGTAAGTCCTTCCCCAGAGGGAAGCAGTGCTGGCTGTATGTGGTGGGTAGGGGACGGATACGATGGACGGTGGGTAGCAGGACCTAGCTGCCTTCAGGTACAAGTGGATCTGGGTTTGGATTAAAGCAGTGGCATCTATGCAGAGGGTGAGGTTGGGACCAGTCCCTGCCCACAGAGATCCAGGGCCTATCAAGAATTTGTGAGTCCTGCTATAATCCTTACCCTGAAATGCCACCACCCCAAGTCACCCCTTCCACTGACTTAGAAAACACTGTACAGTTTACAAACGCCATTGAAATCCACCCACCACAAACAAGGCTTACATTTCCGGCTCCTTATGCCATGTTCTTTTTTTCTTCTTCATTTACTCCCACTTTTAATTTACGCTACTTTTACATCTTATGTATATTTTTAAGCTTGTGTAAATTCATTCCACAGAAGGCAGGATATAAGTAACCTTTAAAAATATAATTTGTGGCCAGGCGGGGTGGCTCACACCCGTAATCCCAACACTTTGGGAGGCCAAGGCAGGCAGATCACCTGAGGTCAGGAGTTCGAGACCATCCTGGCCAACATGGTAAAACCCTGTCTCTACTAAAAATACAAAAATTAGCCAGGAGTAGTGGCGCATGCCTGTGATCCTAGCTACTTGGGAGGCTGAGGTGGGAGAATTGCTTGAACCTGGGAGGCAGAGCTGGCAGTGAGCTGAGATCATGCTGCTGCACTCTAGCCTGGGAGACAGAGCAAGGCTCTGCCTCAAAAAACAATAATAATAATAATTTGCACAACACTCTCACGTACATTTTCTCTTTTGGTGCTCAGAAAAGCCCATGTGGAGGGTAGAGAAAATACAACTATTTTCTATTTTTAGGCTGAGAGGGATGAAGGAGCTTGGTCAAGGGCATTGAATGAATCGGAGCATAAGAACTAAGACTTGGGTATTCTAACTATTCATGCTATTGAATGAATGGGGGCATAAGAACTAAGACTTGGGTATTCTAACTCCAAGGTCCTACTCTTTGCTCTGCAGAAGGTGCCGGAAGAAAACCTTAGAGAAGGACCAGGTTGTCTTCCTCCAGCCTCGCCAGTGCATCCATCACCACCTAATAACACGACAGGCCATGAGCAGAGACCGTGCGTATCTGCTCACACAGGAGACACCAGGGCCACAGGGGAAGAGATGGTTTTCCATGTCTTCCTTTTCTGGCTGCATTCATTCCAAGACTCAAAGTAAGCAAACTTTCCAGCCAGACACATAACCATGGTGCCTACTTCAGAAAAAGAGCAAACGGGACAATTTCATCCTAAGCCTTGAGCACAGGTCCCCACTGGTCTCTGTGGTGTTTGTGTTGGTGGTGAGGTGGGTGGGGTTCAGGGCTGACATTATCTCCTGACTTTAGAGTGGAGGCTCTGAGTTAAAAAGAGACCCCTCATAGGGAAGGACCTGAAGGGGTGGCAGCAGCAGTTGCAGTGACAGGTTCCAAACTCTTCACATTTCTCCCACTCCAAGTGCAAAGAGGAGGTGGCAGCAAGGGAGGATTCTCCAATTTCAGAGTGACTCAGATCAGAAGACTGGCTGATTATGATCAGCAGTAGACAGTCCAAAGATGAGGGACGGCTGTTTGGCTCTCCAGCACTCACAGAGGCGGGGCAGGAATGAGGATGAGAGATAACAGGGGACTGGAGACATGAGAGGTGTGGAAATGAAGCCTGAGTGGGAGCAGGCCAAAAAAGCTCATCCCGAGAGGGGGCTAAGCAGGCATCTATGGGCCAGTTACCTTTGAGAAAGACCCTGAAGGATGGCCAGGTGCAGTGGCTCACACCTGTAATCCCAGCACTTTGGGAGGCCAAGGCAGGTGGATCACAAGGTCAGGAGTTTGTGACCAGTCTGGCCAACACAGTGAAACCCTGTGTCTATTAAAAACACAAAAAATTAGCCGGGTGTGGTGGTATGTTCCTAGAATCCCAGCTACTCGGGAGGCTGAGGCAGGAGAATCACATGAACCAGGGAGGCAGAGATTGCAGTGAGCCAAGATTGTGCCATTGCACTCCAGTCCGGGTGACGGTGCAAGACTCTGTCTCAGGTAAAAAAAAAGAAAAAAACAAAGACCCTGAAGGATATGTAAAATTTTATTTATTTATTATTTTTATTTTTAGACAGAGTCTTGCTCTGTCTCCCAGGCTGGAGTGCAGTGGCGAAATCTTGGCTGACTGTAACCTCTGCCTTTCTGGGTTCAAGCAATTCTCCTGCCTCAGCCTCCCAAGTAGCTGGGATTTCAGGCATTCACCACCACGCCCAGCTAATTTTTGTATTTTTAGTAGAGACGGGGTTGCACCATGTTGGTCAGGCTGTTCTCAAACTCCTGACCTCAAGTGATCCACCCGCCTCGGCCTCCCAAGTGCTGGGAGTACAGGTGTGAGCCACCATGCCTGGCCTATATTTTTCTTAAAAAGGAAAACCTTATTATCTTTACTTTCTCAACAAAGCATGGCTGGGAAAACAGAGAGAGAGGAGAGCATGTGCTGTGGCAGAGGGCAGAGGCAATGTTCTGGGCAGAGAAAGAACACTGGGGTGAAGGCGCAGGGTGGGAGTTTGGGCACACTGGGGAAACACTGAGTCAGTCTGGAGCGTGAGGTAGTGGAAAAAGGGACTGAGAATGCAGACTGGAGCCATATCACGGAGGCCCTTAAATTCCAAGCTAAGGAATTTGCACTTCATTTAGTAGGCCACAGGGAACCTCTACAAGTGACTGGATTAGAAGTGCGCTTTAGGAGGAAAACATCGGGCATGGATGAACTTCAGGTCTCATTACATTAGCTAAGCTGCTAGAGGATGATGTGGGCTCCTTCAGGATGGCATTCTCTGGAACTGGAAGTGGGAAGAGAATCATTCAAAATTTCCAGGTGTTGATTCTTATTCCGAAGAGAGCTTCATGAGGTATGAGCCTCTAGTCGATCACAGGTTGATAGAGCAGGCAGGTGAGTGAAGAGCTACTCTGCACGGTGGGTCAGGACTCCCTCCTGTCGAGGGGAAGTGCTCTGGACCACAAAGAAACCTGCAAAGGTTTCCCACACAGAAGGGAACAGAAACCCCAGCTTTTTCTTGCTCTCACTTTAATCTACATAGCACCTCTAGCAAACGCATTTTACGTTTAGTTGGCACCTAATCTGAGTTTCAACCTGCCAGTCGTGAAGCAAACAACATCTACCAAACACAGCCAAGTGTCCAGCTACCTGCCCTTTGTCCATCTTCCTGACACCCCAGAGGGGCTAGGATGAGACGACCGAAGCACTGACGGGCCCACTGGACAGGGTGAGCCTGGGAAGCCCTTAGGACTCAGGGGTAACTCTGACCTCAAGACATATGTGTCTGGGCTGGGTGCAGTGGCTCATCATCCGATAATTCCAACACCTTGGGAGGCCAAGGTAGGAGGATCACTTGAGCTCAGGAGGTCAAGGCTGCAGTGAACTGTAATTGTGCTACTGCATTCCAACCTGGGTGACAGAGTGAGACCCTGTCTCAAAAATCCCAAACAAAACAAAACAAAACCTGTGCCCCATCTTTCAGCTTTGCTTAACTGGGTTACAGAAATTACTATTGTGAAAGAGGAAAAAGGTGAAAACAAGAACAAAACAAACAAAAAAACCCCACATTCTTCTTACTCCTAACCCTCTACAAGAGGTCAAGTGAAGTCACTCCTCCTTGACTTGCTGAGGATGGCCAAGCCATGAAAATGGCTTCTCAATTAACCAGGCATGGTGGCGCGTGCCTGTAATCCCAGCTACTAGGGAGGCTGAGGCAGGAGAATCGCTTGGAGCCGGGAGGCGGAGGTTTCCGTGAGCCGAGATCACGCCACTGCACTCCAGCCTCGGTGACAGAGCAAGACTCCATCTCAAAGAGAAAAAAAAGAAAAGAAAATGGTTTCTTAAAGGCTACAACAAGGCAAGACAGTACAGGGCAGGCAGGAAATGACATAGAAAGTCAGACCAGGGTCAGCTGGAAGAGTTTACTCCAACATGGTGCCTGGAGGTACCTGTTAATTATTTATGGTTTGCATTAATGAATCTCAGAAATCAGGAAGCACTCATTATAAGAGAAATGCAATTAAAACTGCAGTGAGAAACTATCTTTTACCTATGGGATAGGCAAAGATCAGAAAGCTCAATAAATTCTGAGTTGGTGAGGGTGTAGGAAACAGACTCATGTACCCCGTGACTGCAGCTGTGAGTGGGTAGCTTCTGTGCAAGGCGATTTAGCAGTATTGATCAACACTACAAATGCATGCCATTTCAGCCAAGCGGGTTCACTTCTGGGAATTTATCCTGCAGAAATGCACATGTGCAAAGCAACCTAGGGACAAGTGTGTGTATTGCAGCTTTGCTTGTAACTGTACAAGATTAGAAAATAGAGGGCTGGTAAAATCGATTATAGTTAACATATTCAATTAAATATTATGAATTATGATATGGACTAATCTGCAAGATAAAGTACTTTGAAAAAGCTAGGGGAAGAATCATGTGTATAGTATTTTATCATTTGTATGAGGCATAAAAGATAATGTGTGCATGTCTGTATGCTAACATTGGGGGGAAACAATACATACTTGCTTACATAAGCATAAACTATCTCTAGAATGAAACACTACAAAACTTCCTCAGCTTGCTCCAGGAAGGGGAACTGGGTAGCTGGGAGGCAGATACATTGCATATTCATTTGTACCTTTTATATTTTATTCTATGTACAAGTGGTACTTGATAGAAACATCTGCAATGGCTCATACCTATAATCCCAGCACTTTGGGAGGCCAAGGCAGGTGATCGCTTGAACTCAGGAGTTTGAGTCCATCCTGGGCAACATGGCGAGACCCTATCTCTACAAAAAGTAAAAGGTTAGCCTAGCCTGGTGGCACATGCTTTGTCTGTAGTCTCAACTACCTGGGAGGCTGAGGTGGGAGGATCACTTGAGCCCAGGAGTTTGAGGATGCAGTGAGCAGTGATTGCACCACTGCATTCCAGCCTGGGTGACAAAGTGAGACTCTGTCTAATAATAATAATAATAATAATCAACAGCAGCAGCAGCAAATGCCATGGAGATTCCTCCAACCGGGCGCCCGCCAGGCAGTACCTGTGTGTCCATCTGCAACACCCCTGCTGCTGTTAGTGAGCAGGCACTGTGCAGGGCCAGGGCAGGAGGTGACACGGTGGGGGATTCTTTGAGGGAACACTGCATCCTCTGTAAAGAAAGGCAGAGAGGGCCGGGCAGGATGGCTCACGCCTGTAATCCCAGCATTTTGGGAGGCCAAGGCAGGTGGATCACTAGGTCAGGAATTTGAGACCAGCCTGGCCAATATGGTGAAACCCCATCTCTACTAAAGAGACTCACCAGCTGGGCGTGGTGGTGCATACCTGTAGTCCCAGCTACTCGGGAGGCTGAGGCAGAGGAATTGCTTGAACCTGGGAGGTGAAGGTTGCAGTGAGCCGAGATCGCACCACTGCATTCCATCCTGGGAGATAGAGTGAGACTCTGTCTCAAAAAAAAGAAAGGCAGAGGCTGGGCGCAGTGGCTCACACCTGTAATCCTAGCATTTTGGGAGGCCGAGGTTGGTGGATCACCTGAGGTCAGGAGTTCAAGACCAGCCTGGCCAACATGGTGAAACCCCATCTTAAAAAAGAAAAGAAAAGAAAGAAAGGCAGAGAGGAAAGAATAGTGTATGATGCTGGAGCTGCAAGGGCCTTGGAAAGGGCAGGGTGAGCCAGGTGCCCTGGTGCACTCCTGCAGTCCCAGCGCTTTGGAGGACTGAGGCGGGAGGACTGCTTGAGTTCGAGGCTGCAGTGAGCTGTGATCACCACTGCACTCCAGCCTGGGTGACAGAGTGAGACACTGTCTCAAAAAAGAAAAAAGAAAGGACAAATGGCATCGTTTGGCATCTGAGATCTGAAGCACAGTGGAAGGGGCAGTGGAAATGGAATGGACAGTCCTGGACTTGAGTACTGAACCTGTCTTTGTCAGCTGTGAGCCCTTGGACACATGACACTTCTAATAAGTCTCATTCTTGCCCCATAAATTGGGCTAATAATGCCTTCCCTTAGGGTTGTTGTGAAGATCAAATAGGGCACAGAATGTGAATAGTGCTTTAGAATTACAAAAGTGCTATAAAAATTCTAGGGGATTATTTTTAACTAGCCCCCTCATTTTATGAGGTAATAAGAGGAAGTATAGGGCAGTGGTTAAGACAGAGACTCTGGAGCCCAGAACTGCCAGAATCTGAAACCCAGCTTCACTGCCATCCAGAGTGATCTAGGGTGAATTACTTAATTTGGAGACCTCTGTTTTTCACCTGTGAAATAGGGCCAGTAATAACATTTTCATCGGGTCATTGTGAGGAGTAAGTGAATAAATATATATAAAGTACTTGGCATAGTGTGTGGTATACAGTAAGTGCTGTGTAAGCATCTGCTATGACTGACTTTTCATCATACATGCAATGCTAATGTACCTTACATAGGGGCTTGATAGGTGTTACCAAGCAGTACCATTTTACATGTGAGGAAATTGAGACCAGGAGAGGGGACATAACTTGCCCAAACACCCTCCACAGAACTCTAGGCACCTCCTAGACATAAGTGCTGTAGTTCAGAGGGCATTCTCAGGTAGGAGTGTTATTTCTTAATTGGGCTCAGGAGTTCAAGTCCATCCTGGGCAACATGGAGAGACCTCATCATTACAAAAAGTAAAAAATTACCCCAGGGTGGTGGCACATGACTGTCTGTAGTCCTAGCTATTTGGGAGGCTGAGGCGGGAGGATCGCTTGAGCTCCGGAGTTTGAGGATGCAGTGAACTGTGATCACACCACTGGATTCCAGCCTGGGTGATAGAGCGAGACTCCCTCTCAACATCATCATCAGAAGAAGAAGAAGAAGCAGAACCAGAGAATGCCATGGAGATTCCTCCAACCGGGTGCAACCTGAATTAACAATCTGAATTAACAATCTGAATTAAAGCAGGGAGAGATGGAGAACAGAGGAAGGGAGGCCACGAGGAAGAGAAGCTTTGGAGGAAAGATACGGAGGACAGGGTTTGTGGGGAGACAGATGAGTATCCTGCTTCAGGCTCTATGAGAACTTAGCAAAGAGATGTGGCATCAATGGGAAACTGAATTAGAATAATAGGAAATGAGAATTAGGTTGCAGGACCCTGGGAGAACTTCAGGGTAGAGGATGAAGGATAAAAGATTTTCAGCCAAGCTCTTGTGGGGGATGTAGGGCTGGGTAAGAATTGAGAACATGATCATAATTATCATCTTCCCTCTGAATAACTATTCCCCCAAAAAGGCAACATGCTGTAATGGAAGGAGCACTAATAAGTATGTATTGAGTATCTACTATGTACCAGGCTATACATCAGAGAGTTTAAAAGCTACTCTTTCTTAACTGGATGCCCTTAAGCAAATGACTAAATCTCCGACTCTCTGTTTTCACAACAGGCATAGTAATACTTGCCTGGCAGGATTATCATAAAAAATGAAGTTAGGTGATAATCAACATGGAAGTCAAGCACAGTGCCTGGCATCCTGTTGGCACTCACACGCTTTAGCTGGATCTAAGTTGAACATCTCTGTGTAGGGCACTGAGCCAGGTACTAGGAGGAATATGAGAAGTTGTGACATGGGAAACCTCTTGCCAAAGGTGTTTGGGATATAGCTGAAGAAACAGGACAGATGCATGAAAGATGTAAACAAATACACGGAAAGCAGTTCCCATAGTATATTCCACAAACCAGAAATGAGCAGCTAGTTTGAGATGTAGGCATTCATCAGGGGCTGGGCTGCTGACGGGGGCTCCCTGAAGACATGACCTCAAGGCACTAGAGAAGTTGAGAAGAAGGAGGGGCAGGCCAGGTGGAGAAGAGCAGGGGAAATGCCTGGCTCAGAAAGCAGAGGGCAGGAATAAATGTTTACTGAATACGTCTGTCAATTACCTGCCAGGGGCTTTCCAGGCCCTAAACTTACTGCATCCCCACAGCAACTTGTGAGGCACTTATCTCTAACCCCATTTCATAAACAAGAAATGTTGAGAATCAGAGAAGCTAAATAACTCGCTAAAAGTTTGGGAGACTGAGGCAAGATGATTCCTTGAGGCCAGGAATTTGAGGCCCAACTGAGCAACACAGAAAGACCCCATCTCTGAAAATAAATAAATAGCTAGTGTGCTGGCGAGCACCTATAGTCCTAGCTACTCAGGATGCTGAGGCGAGAGGCTCCCTTGGCCCAGGCGTTCAAGGTTACAGTGAGCTATGATCTCACTACTACACTCCACCCTAGGTGACAGGGAAAGACTCTGTCTCTTAAAAATAAAGCAAAACAGCCAGGTGCAGTGGCTCACGCCTGTAATCCCAGCCCTTTGGGAAGCCAAGGCAGGTGGATCACAAGGTCAGGAGTTCAAGACCAGCCTGGCCAAGATAGTGAAACCCATCTCTACTAAAAATACAAAAATTAGCTGGGCGTGGTGGCAAGTGGCTGTAATCCCAGCTACTTGGGAGGCTGAGGCAGAGAACTGCTTGAACCCAGAAGGCGGAGGTTGCAGTGGGTGGAGATCATGCCACTGCACTCCAGCCTGGGTGACAGAGCAAGACTACATCTCAAAAATAAATAATAAATAAACAAATAATAAAGCAAAACAAGGCCGGGTGTATTGGCTCATACCTGTAATCCCAGCACTTTGGGAGGCCAAGGCGGGCAGATCACCTCAGGCCAAGAGTTCGAAACCATCCTGGCCAACATGGTGAAACCCCGTCTCTACTAAAATACAAAAATTAGCCAGGTGTGATGGCACATGCCTGTAATCTCAGCTACTAGGGGAGGCTGAGGCATAAGGATCACTTGAACCCCGTTGGCATTGTTTGCTGTGAGCTTTTTTGTTGCCACTGCACTCCAGCCTGGGTTACAGTGCTTGACTCAATATTTAAAAAAAAAAAAAAAAAAAAGCAAAACAAACAAAACTGGGTTTGTGAAAGCCATAAGGAAGAAACTAAAGATCATGTGAAGGAGTATTACGAAGGAAAGAAGGGTGCTGAGATGAGGCTAGGGAGGTAGTACAGACCATGCCATGCAGACTCTCGTACACCAAAATGAAGAACTCTGGATTTGATCCTAAGTACAATGGGAAACTACCGAACAGTTACAAGCAGGGGATCCAACCGATGTTGGACAAAGCATTCTGGGCTGCTGTGTGGAATAGGATTGAAGTGGCCACGAGCAGAGACAGAAGCAAATTGCAGTTTGCAGTTATCTCAGAAGATTGGTGGTGGCTTGGACTGGGGTGGCAGTGGAGACGGGGAGAAGTACATGAAAGACTATTTTAGGAATAGAAGTGTGAGATGTGGCTGAATTGGGTATGAGGAGAGTTCAGAGTGTTTGAAGATAAGGTTGACTCTGAGATCAGGAAATGCAACTTCTGAGATTGAAAAGATTGAAGGAGGAAGCGATTTGAGGCAGGAGGGAGCAGATCGGGAGTTTATGTGGCAAAGAGAAGACCATAATGTAAATTTCCCTTGAGAAAATTCAATCCTGTTAGAAAAGGTAAATAAGTGTGTAGTTTGAAAACATGGGTGAAACATTTTAAGATGTTTCAACAAAATGTTTGTTAGACATAGCCAGAAGTCATAAGGTGTGTTAAATAGCAAGCAGAGCATCTGTATGTTAAACAGAGATAGGACCATGAGATGCCGAATATTCATGAGGCACCTGTGTATTGAATAGCCGTAGTATACTAAATGCACAAAAGGTGCTAAATATTCCTAATATCCTAAACATGCATAAAACACTAAATATACCAAAGGCACTAATATTCAGGAGACACCAAATATATATGGGCACTCAATATTCATGTGATTTTGTTTTTGCTTTTGTTTTGAGACAGGATCTTCCTCTGTCACCCAGGCTGGAGTACAGTGGCACAATCATGACTCTCTGCAACCTCTGCCTCCCAGGCTTAAGTGAGTCTCCCACTTCAGCCTCCCAAGTAGCTGTGACTACAGGCATGCACCACGAGGCCCAGCTAATTTTTGTATTTTTAGTAGAGATGGGGTTTCGCCATGTTGCCCAAGCTGGACTCAAACTCCTGGGCTCAAGCATTCTGCCTGCTCAGCCTCCCAAAGTGCTAGGACTACAGGCATGAGCCACAGCACCTGGCCCATGAGGTTTTTTAAAAATAAGTTTTATTTTGTTTTTAATTGACACATAATAATTATACATATTTATGGGGTACAGTGTGATGTTTCAATATATACACACATTGTGTAACAATCAAATTGGGGTAATTAGCGTACTCATTACCTCTCATAAGGTTTTCTTTTTTTTTTCTTAGAGACAGGGTCTGGCTCTGCTGCCCAAGCTGAAGTGCAATGGTGTGGTCTCGGCTCATGGTAATCTCTGCCTCCCAGGCCATTCTCCCACCTCTGCCTCCTGAGTAGCTAGGACTATAGGTACGTGCCACCACACTTGGCTGAATTTCATTTGTATTTTTAGTAGAGATGGGGTTTTGTTGTGTTGCCCATGCTGGTCTCGAACTCATCAGCTCAAGGCGATTTGCCTGCCTCAACCTCCCAAAGTGTTGGAATTACAGGTGTAAGCCACAGTGCCCAGCCGCTGTCAGGAGAGTTTGTGTTGTGTGTGTGTGAGTTTCCAACTTTTAAGTTCAAGGGTATGTATGTGGGATGTGCAGGCTTGTTACCTGCCATGGTGATTTGCCGCAGATCATCCCATCACCCTAGGTATTAAGTCCAGCATCCCTGAGCTATTCTTCCTGATGCTCTCCTTCCTCCCACACGAGGCTTTAATTCAACCCACTGGTGACATTTATTCTGGCTGCATGTGCCCTCTGCTCAAGATATACAAATATATTGTGGCTACTCATCAGGCTAATTAGCCAGCTACAGTTATAGCCCTGCAAACTTATTCCTCTGTCTGAAAAAGCAAGTGCATGTCACTGAACCAGGACAGCTATCTGTGGGTACCCTGGCTTGAATGTCAACTCTGGCCCTTGTAACATCATCATCAGGGAAGGAGACACGATAGAAAAAGATACAGAAAAGATGAACCCATGCACCCTAGATTCAGGTACTATGGTCCTCCCCGCAGTTTGCACCCTACCCTAACTTGGTTGAATAGCCCCATCCCTTTTCCTTGCATCTTGCTCTGTGTTTTAAGTTGATTTAATAAACCATGTGATTCAAGCATTTTAGCTTTGAACTAAAATGGTGGCATGAACTCAGCTCACTGCAACCTCCCACCTCCCGGGTTCAAGTGATTCTCCTGCCTCAGCCTCCCGAGTAGCTGGGATTACAGGTGCCTGCCACCACACTCAGCTAATTTAAAAAAATTTTTTCAGTAGAGACAGGGTTCACTATGTTGCCCAGGCTGGTCTCAAGCTCCTGACCTCACGATTCACCCACCTCGGCCTCCCAAAGTGCTGGGATTACAGGTGTGAGCCACTGAGCCTGGCCATCTCACCCTCTTAACTTGTCAGTTTCAAGCAAGCATCAGGAACATGAGGTAAGGGAAGAGTTGTCCCAGAAACTGAGCAATAGCGAGAACACAGTGGCGGAAGGAGCCAGTCAAGGGCGGGCAGGCAATGCAGCTAAGGAGATTGGGGGGACAAGAAATCACAGAAAGTAAAGGATGGAAGGAGTAGCATGCATGAACCATGGGGTAAGCAAGCAAGAGGTCAAATCCAGCGACCCAGGATCCCTGAGTGTAGGGGGACAGTTGAGGTATGGCCTAGGAAATCAAGGGTTAGGGAGCAGGAATCCAGACTGGGAGACTGGAAAGCAACAGGCCAGGCTCTAATTTCCCAATTAGAGCCAGACCTGTCTCAGTGTGTGCATTCCTTATAACTTGAATATGGTTTAAAAAGTATGATTATGGCTGGATGTGGTGGCTTATGCCTGTAATCCCAGCATTTTGGGAGGCTGAGGTGGTTGGATACCTGAGGTCAGGAGTTCAAGACCTGGGTTGAAGTGATTCTCCTGCCTCAGCCTCTCAAGTAGCTGGGATTACAGGTGGCTAACCAACACGGTGAAACCCTGACTCTACTAAAAATACAACATTAGCTGGGTGTGGTGGCACAGACCTGTAATCCCAGCTTCTTGGGAGGCTGAGGCAGGAGAATCGCTAGAATCTGGGAGGCGGAGGCTGCAGTGATCCGAGACCATGCCATTGCACTCCAGCCTGGGCAACAACAGCGAAACTCTGTCTCAAAAAAGAAAAGATTACATTTTTTGCCTGGCCAGAGATGTGAAAAATCTCTGTTTTTACATGTTATAGGCTTACAGAAAGAAACATGAAGAACATATTCCTAGTATTTATTCCTGTGCTGGTCTGAATTCAAGAATCATTTGGTCACTCCTTTGGGAATGGAATCAGCCTGCATATCTCCTAGGGTGAGAAGGCAGGGGGAAGAAACAGGAAGAGATAACATTTGGAGTTGGCCAGATCCATAAGCTCATGACAGAATGTTCTAAATCACCAATTCAAAGGATGTCACTGGGATGGCTGTCATGGCTTGTGCCTGTAATTCTAATGCTTTGAAAGGCTAAAGGGAGAGGATTGTTTGAAGCCAGGAGTTAGAGACCAGCTTGGATGACACGGCAAGACCCTGTCTCTACAAAAAAAAAAAAAAAAATATATATATATATATATATATATAATCAGGGGTAGGGGTCGTGGCACATACCTGTAGTCCTAGCTACTCAGGAGGCTGAGACAGGAGGATTGCTTGAGCCCAGGAGTTCGAGATTACCATGATTTACAATTGTACCACTGTGCTTAACCCTGGGTGACAGAGCATAGCCCTCTGCACAAAGCTTTGACCAAATTATGATTTACAGGAAGGACTGGCTTGGCCTCAGGAAGGGACCATTTATTTCAATACCATTGAACTAGGACCAAGCCTCCCAATTATACTAAGTTGTCCATGATCAACCAGAGATTTGGAAAGGAAAATCCCACTCCCTTCCTGGAGCGGCTAAGAGGGGCCTTGGTAAAGCACATCTCTCTAACTCCTGATTCAGTTGAGGGACAACTAATCCTAAAGGATAAACGTATTTCTTGGGCAGCTCCTGACATCAGCAGGAAGCTACAAAAACAGGCCCTGGGACCAGATAGTACTTTAGAGAACCTCCTGAAAGTAGCCACCTGAGTCTTTTATAAAATAGAGACCAGGAGGCCCAGGAAACAGAGAGGGGATACAGGAAAGGGGCAAAAGGTTTAATGGCCATTGTGCAAGCCCACCAACCCCAGAATTCCCCGGGTGCACCTTTAACTGCTAAAAGATATGGCAAGAACAGTTATTATCTCTTCTAAAGTCGAACCACTTCCATACAAGGCTTAATTTCTTACAGCTTAGGGTACAATGTCGTTAGTATATCTTACTTCTTGTCTCTGTAATCTTTGGCACTAAATTCTTTCCTTGTATAATACGTATGTTTAACTCATGCATACTTAACCTTATAAAACTTGTTTTACTTCTCTGGAGCCTAGAAGCCACCAAACTTCAAACAGTCAGGCAACCAGAGCCTAGGATGATGGCTTCCCTTTGCCAGGAACCCTTAGATAGACATCTGGGAGGAGTCTGACTGCTCTTTTCCCCAAAACAATGCCTCCTGTCATCAGGAAGCAGCTAAGACTGGTCTTGGTCCATATTCTAAGGGCAGTTAGATGTACCTCTTCAGAGTGGGGAAATGATAGGGAAGTGATGGGAAGGGAAAAGTGTGATCCCTTTAAATGATAGGGAATAGTTTCAAAACTATTGATAACATTTCTCTTGTCAAGAAATGTCCATCTTTTGATCCAGTGATTCTATTTTTAGAAATGTATTCTGACTGGTGTGGTGACTCACACCTGTAATCCCAGCACTTTGGGAGGCCGAGACAGGCAGATCACCTGAGATCGAGAGTTCAAGACCAGCCTGACCAACATGGAGAAACCTCATCTCTACTAAAAATACAAAATTAGTTGAGCATGGTGACACATGCCTGTAACCTCAGCTACTCAGGAGGCTGAGGCAGGAGAATTGCTTGAACCTAGAAGGCGGAGGTTGCTGTGAGCTGAGATCACACCATTGGCACTCCAACCTGGGCAAGAAAAGCAAAACTTTGTCTCAAAAAAAAAAAAAAAAGAGAAAGAAAAAGAAAGAAATGTATTCTGAGTAATTGAAAAAGTGCTACAATGTATTTAACTTCTACTGCCTGGGGCTCCATAGATATATGGTCTCATCTACCACTCAGAACTTTACCAGACAGGTACTCTCAGCCTTTTTACAGATCAGGACACACACTCAGAGGTTAGAAAAATGCCACAGGTGCTCACAGCTGCTACTGCAGTGAGCAGTACCAAAGCACGCCAAAGGCTCGGCTCACCATACGTTGTCTGTCTCTCTCTCCGTTTTCCAACTATAAATTTTATTCATTCATATTCCACTCTGCTGCATCTTGGTCACTTGTCACCTGATTGAGGGGCAGGATTGAGCTGAGTGAATAATCTGGGTCGTGGGTACTCCTGCTTTTGTTGGCCTGGTGGTCGTTCCCTCGTCACCCCACCCCCTTTCTGTAGCAGAGGTGATTAGAGACTAGGGATATTGGAGTCTGAGAAGGTAAAGGCTATCCTTTAGAGGAGGAGAGGTAGCTAATAAGTAGAACAAGAAAATGTCTAGACCAGGCGGGAGCAGCGGCTCATACCTGTAATCCCAGCACTTTGGGAGGCCGAGGCTGGGAGTTCGAGACCAGCCTGGCCAACATGGTGAAACCCCATCTCTACTAAAAATACAAAAATTAGCCAGGAGTGGTGGCACACACCTGTAATCCTAGCTACTCAGAAGGCTGAGGCAAGAGAATCGCTTGAACCCAAGGTGGAGGTTGTGGTGAGCTGAGATCACGCCACTACACTCCAGCCTGAGGGAGACTCAGTCTCAAAAAAAAAAGTCTAGACCAGGGACTGGAAAACTAGCTTAGGGGCAGGGGGGTAGGAAGAGAGGGCAGAGAGGGAAGATCTAGAAACCTCCTAAAGCTACACACAATTGCACATTCATGGGGCATCTGGCCGTTTTTTTTTTTTTTTTTTTCCCAGAAAAGGTCTAAAAAGTTTTGAGATTCTCAGAGGATCAGTGGCCTCCAGAAGTTTAAGATCCATTTAAGGTAAGAGTGATTCTAGAGGAGGGACCATGGTACAGCGAGTGGCAAGACTGCAGAAGGGAGGGCTGACCCAGCTCAGACACGGACCCAAGACCCCATGGCAGGCACCACCCCCCACCCCCTACCCCTGGACAGCATCTCCCCACCCTCCTGAAGAGTCTTTGGAACAAAAAGCAGTTCCCCATCCCACTGAGCTGAACCTAATCTTAATTCTTTGGGGATATTCAGAAGAATTTTGTTTTGAGAAAGTTTAGTGGCATTTTTCTAGAGCAGGCTCTTAAAGAATCTTCTTAAAGGGCAAGAAGTTTGGAACGAAAGTTAAAGTCTTCTGGAGGGAAATCTGGGCTGGGAGGAGGGAAAGCCTGATCAACAAGACGGGGCAGTCAGGAGGAGAAGTGCCTGGGACCTTGAAACCCCGGAGCATTGTCCTGGGGAGGGCAGAAGAGCAGACAGAAAGCAGCTGCGGACCGGAGACCTGCCCCAGGCCCAGATGCCAAAGGTGAAGGTACTTCCTTCTTGGCCCTGACCCTCCAACAAACACAAAGCTCCGCTCTTCCAGAGGGAGGGACCAGCCCACTTAACAAGGAGGAAACTTTCTTCCTGCTCATAGGGCAACCTAGAACTCTCCAAAAGCAGATCTCTAAGCTCCTGTTTTTAACTGAGTTTTCTGAGGAAGGAAGCTGAGGTGCCCTCTCCCTGTGTGGCCATGAGCTCAGGTGGATTACCTCTGAGTCTTCCTCCAGGTCACCTTCTCCTCCTTATCCAAAATTCCCCAAACTGTGGTCTAAAGCTTTCCTTCCTCTAAGAGTGTTTCATTTAAGAAACAGAAGAAGGGTGTGGAGAGGAGGGTTCCCCCTACACCACAATTTTCAGTAGGGTAATTCAGCCCTTGGCTACCCACCCACCCCCCAAAAGGGGAAGAAATCTGTAAGATCTGTTCTTTCCAAAAGATGCAACTGTCTTATCATCTGTCTTCCTCCTCGGTCATATAACCTATTTCGTCAGTTTTTCAGGCCTTCTTTATGTTGGCAGCAGACTTTGACGAGGGGGTTGCTCAGTGCGAGGGTCCAGGGACAAATGTACCCAAAGCACACAGAGTCACAATCTTGGGGGGCTTGGAGGTGGGAGAGGCTCTCCCCAATCTTCAACGGATACCAGCCCCTCTTCCCACGGGGCTCGATACCAGGCACTAGAAAATTCCACCTGATTCTCCGGCTTTCACCATTATTACAAGGAGAGGCACTCGTAGTTTGTAATTTTACTCTTTCCTGCAGCCTTTGCGGGGTTCCTTTAGAATCTTGCAACAAATGGAGCCGAGGGGCGGTGACACCTTCTCCCGATTGCTTCTTTGATAGTTGGAGGAAACCTCACGTTTAGATCTCACACTCGTTATCGTTTGATAAAAAGCTAGTTTTAACTAGCCACTGACACAGATGATTTGGGGGAGAAATTATATATTTTTGGGAGGGGGCGCTGCTGAAATCCACAGGCTTCATACAGTTCCAAACAAAGCCCCACATGACTTCAATTACCACCAAACATCTCCAGTTCCCTTCCCCCAACATAAACTAACACACGCAAACACTTGGAAGTAGGGGTTCTAAGTTACTTTCTCCCTTGTCCCGAAGACAGGCAACAAAGGGTGGTAAGGCGCCATTTACCCTATCACCATTTAGCTAAGAAAGCAAGGTCCAGGGCTGGGAGCACTCTTCTCTGCCCCACCCCCAACCAAGTAGGTAAGAGGGAGAGGTGAGGAGGAGGTGTGGTTTGGTTAAACTAATAAAATGTTACAACCCTGTTAAATACAATTAAAGGGATAGATCTCTCGGAGATAATTAAACGTATTTTATTATGATGATTATTAGCTTTTAATTTATACTGCTAAGAAACGGGAGATGGTGAAAACTGAGTTATGTGGCATACTTGTAGTCAAACCAATCCTTTGGAATTAAAATTCTAAAATATTCCAAATAGTTGAGGGAAATAATGTGTGCTGGAAACCGGAGTTCTCACACCAGCCAGGATACTTTTAGACATCACTTCTTAGGCAGCTAACTTAAGAAAAGTCTTGACTTTTATTTATGGGGCGTAGGGGGAAGATAAGAAACATCTGCTATAAGCATTCTATCAATCTTGTGATATAGAATGTCATGTAAACACTCAACCCACCCCCACAGCCACAAAGAGCCTGCCCAGAGCCTTCTTCTAAAGCAAAGACACCACCTTTTTTTTTTTTTTTCTCGTTTTTTTCTGGACAAGTTTTAAAGAAACTAGTCTTCCTGTCAAAGGAAGACTAAAAAGCCCGTCAGCCCATCAGTCCCCTCCCTTCAACCCACCCGTCTTTATTGCTTTTTGAAAAAAAAAAAAAGCCCCAAACAACAACAAAAACCCACACAAATCAACCCAGAAACTGCTAACCTGAACGCCGGAAATTTTGGGCTGGAGGGGTGAACAGACCGCAGGAAAAGAGGGGGAGAGATGCCAGGAGATCTCAGAACCCCCAAATTTGCGAACGAATGCTCAAAGGCGAATGCTTCCCCCGGACATGCAGGGAGGCAGGATCAGTACTCCTGGTGGTGTGTGTTGGTGCCCGGCTGTTTCAAAACACACTCCACAAAGCACTTTCGGGCCACTGGAAGCATTTGGTGCAGCGAATTGAAACGAAGAGAAGCCAGAGAGGAGAAAGATCTTCCAGCCTGCAGGGGAGTGGGCCAGGGGGCCCGAGGCCATTCCCACCCGATCTCCGCCCTCTCCCCACCAGCGCCCCCCACCTCGATTTTTTTTCCCCACATCTTCATCTCAGTTGGGACTTTTCCAAAGAGTGAGTGAAGAAAACAGGACAAATGAGGAGGGAAAGAAAATGGGGAAGGAAACAAAACGAATCCAAGTCCTGTTCAAAAATATCCAACAGCTTCCACAGGCCAGCGTCAGTGACGAGCCTCACAAATTTGGCTTTTATATTAGTTGAATGGAACGAACTCCCAACGACTCAAAGTCAACAAAAACAACGCAGGCTGGATGCCTCTCCCAGCAGGCCCAGCCCTGCCATATCACCAAAAAACTCCAAAGTAGGGGCGGGTTTTGAAGGGCTCTCAAGAAAGTGAACCCTTCCCCCAACTACGCCCCCCCCTTACACACACACACACACACACACACCCCTCATTCTTCAGCCCTGGCGCCCACACCGATGGGTTTTTTTTTTTCTTTTTTCTTTTAAATAGAAAATATATATAATTACATTTACAAAGACTATTTACAGTTTTAATTACAAACCTTGTGGGGGTGTTGGGCAGAGAGTTCTCTTTTAAAAATGAACCTAAAAGTGAAATGGTTTCGATCGTTCTTTATTTAAAAAAATAAAATACGGAGTCCGTAGGGGCCCCACCCCGGGCGAAGGTTAGCGCCGCGGGTCTGGCCTGGGAGCGCCCCTCACACGGTGGTCTCGCCGTGCCGACTGTTGGTGAGGCGAGTGTAGAACTTCCTCCACGAGTGCAGCGTCTTGCCCGACCAAATCCAGAAGCCCGATGTGATGCCCACGATGAGCGTCATGAGGTATTTGATCATGTAGACCGTGAAGTCGGGCGACATGCGCGGCGTGTAGTGCGCCGGGCACGGGATGGCCAGGCTCTTGCAGTGCTGGCTCACCCACGAGCGCTCCCAGTGCTCGCGGAAGGCCTGCTCGTAGAAGTAGCAGGCGATGACGATGGTGGCGGGCACCGTGTAGAGCACAGAGAAGACGCCGATGCGCACCATGAGCCGCTCCAGCTTCTCGGTCTTGGTGCCGTCGTGCTTCATGATGGTGCGGATGCGGAAGAGCGACACGAAGCCGGCCAGGAGGAACGACGTGCCGATGAACAGGTACACAAAGAGCGGCGCCAGCACGAAGCCCCGCAGCGGGTCCAGGCTGTTGAGGCCCACGAAGCACACGCCGCTCAGCAGGTCGCCGTCGATCTGGCCCATGGCCAGGATGGTGATGGTCTTGACGGCCGGCACAGCCCAGGCGGCCAGGTGGAAGTACTGAGAGTTGGCCTCGATGGCCTCGTGGCCCCACTTCATGCCGGCTGCCAGGAACCAGGTGAGTGACAGGATGACCCACCAGATGGAGCTGGCCATGCTGAAGAAGTAGAGCATCATGAAGAGGATGGTGCAGCCCTCCTTTTTGGTGCCCTGCACTACCGTGCGGTAACTGTCCTCGGAGAAGCGCTCGTTGCACACCACGCGCTCCTGGAGCACGAAGCCCGCGATGTAGGCCACCGACACCATGGTGTAGCAGCCCGACAGAAAAATGATTGGCCGCTCTGGGTAGCGGAAGCGCTGCATGTCTACCAGGTACGTGGTGACCGTGAAGAAGGTGGAGGCGCAGCACAGCACCGACCAGGTGAGGATCCAGAGGCGCGCGAAACGCGTCTCCTCCTGCGAGAAGAACATGGAACCATCGGGCCTCGCGGGTTCGCAGGGCGCGGCACAGTCACGCTCGCCCAGAAACTTGTAGCTGAGATAGGATGGCACCTTGAGGACGCGCGGGCAGTGGAACGGGTGCTCCAGCGTGGCGTAGCGCGGGGGCGCGCCGCCGCCGCCTGGGCCGCCTGGGGTGCCCCCGGCGCCGGGCTGCAGACCCGGCGGCGGCGCGGTGGTGAGCAGCGCGGGCGCTCCGTCCTCAGAGTGGTTCTGGCCCACGCAGATCTGCTCCGCGCCGTGGCGCGGGAAGTGTTCGCAGCGCAGGCGCTCGGGCCACTGAAAACCGAACTTGTTCATGAGCGCTTCGCAGCCCTGGCGCGCGCGCTCGCAGATAGAGCGGCACGGCGGGATGGCCTGTTCCAGCACGGTGCACACGGGTGCGTACATGGAGCATAGAAAGAAGCGCAGTTCGGGCGAGCACTGCACCTTCACCAGTGGATAGAACTGGTGCACCTCCAGGCCTGCGTCCTCTTGGTTCGTGTGGCCCAGAAGGTTGGGCATGATGGTCTGGTTGTAGGCGATGTCCGTGCACAGCGGGATGGAGATGGGCTGGCAGAAGCCGTGGTCCGGGATGGAGATGCCCTTCTCCCCGTGGAACTGGGCCGGCCCGGCGGCGGGCAGCAGAAGCAGTGGCAGCAGCAGGCGGGGCAGGGCGCTGCGGGGCCGCATGCTGGCCGCCGCCCCCCACCCGGTTCCTTGGCTCCCCCCGCCCCCGCCCCCAACCCGGAGACTGCGCTCCTTCCCCGCCGCCTCCTCGCTGCGGCCGCCGCCTCCCGCGCCTCCTTGCAAACTTTGCTCGCGGCCGCAGAGTTGGGGAGGCCGGGCGGGGGAGGGGGCGGCGCGCCTGCCCGCCTGCTCGCCGCGGTCTGACTGAGCCGCCCGAGACACCGCGCGCCGCTGCCCTCTCTCCTCTTCTCCTCCTCTCGCCTCTCAGCTTCCCCTCTCCCTCCCTTCAGCACCCAGCGACTTCTTTGTGCCTCCTCCAGCCCTCACCTCTGCCTCTCCGATCCCAATTAGTCGGTTTCAAGGGGGCCCCCGCTGGCGGCCCCGCCCTCTCCTCGGCCCCCCAAAAAAGGGATCCTTGAAACCGCCCCGTCGAGCTCTAAGTACCATCCCAAATGTACTGTCGGCCAATCAGATTTAAACCCGAGGACCAGGCCGGAGGGCTGGATTGGTCGACCACAACATAATGAGATCAGAAACCAGATGCCAACAAAACTTTCCCCCCTCACGCTTTTGCTTTTTAAAGAGACAAGCTATTATTATACTAAGGGCTGTTTGCCCAGCCCGGGATTCTCCGGAGTCGACCCGGCGAGACCGGGGAACACAGGTTCCCCAGAGCCGCGGTGGACCCAGGCTACTCAACCCTGGCTTACTCCTCTTCCTGGGGCCGAGGTGCTCTGCCAGGTGGGGACTTTTTAAATCCTTGCCCCCGCCCCCTATCCTCGAACCCCAGTCCAATTTTTCAAATCTAGTGAAAAATCTCAAATCTAAAAATTAAAACAGACTTAATAAAAAACCTATTAATTTACAAAGACCTTTTCTGGTCCGCCCTTTCTGGAGCCCAGGCGAAAGTTTCACTTCACTTTACACGTAGACCCCCCTCCCCGACACACACCCTTAAATAACCTTCTGAAAAATGGGAACCTGTCTCTTTAAGAGGCTCTTAAAGGGACCTGGACTCCCAGGCGTAAGTGCCCCGTAGCCAGCACAAAGGAGCCCATTATGGTTCTTTGTGTTCAGTGGCACCTCAAAGTGAGAAAACTAGGGAACTCGGAGGCCCGGAGCTGGAGGGTTGGGGCGGGGGGCTTGGAGGGAGCGAGGGGAAGGAGAATGGCCCAGAGCTGCGGCTTCTTCCTCCTGCTTCTTCTCCGGCAAATCTTAATTGTGCAAACTAAAGTTTAGTTGCCCTAAGGAGGAGGTCTTAATTGAAAGTTAATGGTAGGGGGCGGGAGGGAGGGTGACGGGCAATTTTGATTGAAGAGACGACTCTCAGGCCTCACGAAGGTTTGGGGGAATTTTCCTTCTGCCCCCGAACCTCTACCTCCGCCTCCTAAAAGCTTCCAGATCCCGTCTCCACTTGTCTAGCAGGGCGAGAGGGGAGTTTTACTCCAATCTTAAGTGATTCCACATCAGAGAGGGGCGGCGTGTGTGACGCGGGAGGAGACTGGGGGTTGTGGTGAGTTATCCCCCCCGCTTAATCTCCCACCTGGTAAGGGATGGTGGCCAGCAGGGTTCCTGCTACTTTTAGAAATTTTTTTTCCTTCCAGGATTTTAAATTTGAGGAAGCGGGGTGGGGGGCGGCGAGGAGGAGTTTGCATGTAAATCTCCTGGGCCTGGTGCTGGATGATGGATCAATTAATTATGTTGTTGTCTCTCCCGAGGGACCTCGTGGCGGGGAGTGGGGGGCGGGGGGAGGTGAGGATACTTAAAAAGAAGAAAGAAAATTGAGTTTAGAAAGCCCCTTTGCTTCACAGTGTGGGCCAAATCCTCACAGTCTGGTGAACTGTTTCTTGCTCCAATATAGAAAAGAATTATTTTAAACAACAGCAAAAGCAGAAGAAAATAACAAAAAGAAGAAAGGAGTAGGGAGAAGGAAAGAATGTTCTAAGTAGATGGATACAGGGATCCAGGTTTGACAGGATTAAAAAAAAACTTTTTTTTTTTTTTTCCAGATTGAATGAATGATATAAAGATGTTCCGGTTCCTTACAACTTGAAAATGTTCCTCATTACATCCTGGGAAAGTTGCCTTTTCCCTACACTAGGATGAAAGTTTTCCTTCAAAATTGGGGTGTAAGTGGGTGGTGGGGCATATGCCTCTTTTTTGTGCATCCCATATCCAGCCCACCCATCTCTATTTCACCAGCAAGCCCAATTTCCCTCAGAGCAGTCTAAGGATGTTAACATTGTCCTCCTCTCTCTGCTCCATCTGAGCCTGAGCTTTTGGTCCTCAGATCTCCTGTCTACTCCATGTCAAAGCATCTTGAGAGCGGGTACCAACCCTGGAAGCTGAGCAGTGGAAACACAAATGAATGACAGGCTCCTATACCCTACTCAGGAAGCTCGACGTCTGATAGGAAATTGAGAGCAAATCTCCAATGTAAATGCAGCATCTTCAATTTCCTTCCATGAAAAACCCGTTTTCCTGCCCTAGGGCCAGGCCTGAGTGACAGTTATCCCCTGTCCAACCACCCCAAGGCAGGATGGGGAGCTGGAGCTGGAAACAGGAAATAGAGGACATTCTTCCATTCACTCAGGCAACTTTTCATTCCTTCAACACACTTTTATTCTGATTTCAAACCATCATAATAGGTGCTATGGAGAATGTGGAAAAAGATGACAGCATCTGCCCTTTAAGAATTTATAGTAGGCCAGGGGCAGTGGCTCAAGCCCGTCATCCAGCATTTTGGGAGGCCAAGGCGGGCAGATCACCTGAGGTCAAAAATTCGAGACCAGCTTGGCCAACATGGTGAAACCCCTCTCTACTGAAAATACAAAAATTAGCTGGGCATGGCGGTGTATGCCTGTAATCCCAGCTACTACTCCGGAGGCTGAGGCAGGAGAATTGCTTGAACCTGGGAGGCGCAGGTTGACGTGAGCTGGGACTCCACCAATTGCACTCCAGCCTGGGTGACTGAGACTCTGTCTCAAAAAAAAAAAAAAGGAGTTTATAATAGCCCAGAAAAAAAGTGAGTCCACGAAGATGTTACACTTGTCTAGCATTTGTACATGAAATAAAGAGAAATCACAGTATTTCATGTTTACTCTTGCCTTTCACGTGAGGGACTTGAGTGTGAACAGGATCAGAACCTGCATCTTCAGATTACAGCCCTACCTACAGCACTTCCAATTCTGCCAACCTGACTCTTGAGTACAGGAGCCCTGAAACTAAAGGATGTCATTTGTAATTTGACAGATTACAGCACTTAGTTCTGAGTTTTTTAAAAATTAGCTTGGGCAGCCGGGTGCAGTGGCTCATGCCTGTAACCCCAACACTTTGGGAGGCGGAGGCAGGCAGATCACCTGAGGTCGGGAGTTGGAGACCAGCCTGACCAACATGGAGAAACCTTGCCTCTCCTAAAAATACAAAATTAACTGGATGTGGTGGCACATGCCTGTAATCCCAGCTACTCGGGAGGCTGAGGCAGGAGAATCACTTGAACCGGAGAGGCAGAGGTTGCATTGAGCCGAGATGGTGCCATTGCACTCCAGCCTGGGTAACAAGAGTGAAACTCTGTCTCAAAAAAAAAAAAAAATTAGCTTGGGCAAGATGCAATGGCTCATGCCTTTAATCCCAGCACTTTGGGAGGCCAAGGCAGGAGAATTGCTTACAGCCAGAAGTTTGAGACTGGGGCAACAAAGTGAGACCCCATCTCTACAAAAATTTTAAAACATTAGCATGGCATGGTGATGCATGCCTGTAGTTCCAGCTACTCGAGAGGCTGAGGTGGGAGAATCGCTTGAGCCCAGGAGGTTGAGTCTACAGTGAGCTGTCATCGTGCCACTGAGCTTCAGCTTAGGCAACAGGGTGAGACCTCCAAATAAATAAATAAATTAGCTTGGTCATTCACGTGGACCAGATTTGTAACTCTGTCACTAAATGTACAGCCTTGGAACAGTCACTTTGCTTCTTTGAACCTCAGTTTTCCCATCTGCAAAGTAGGAATAAACCAACAGATTTTTAAAATGTGAGACTCCATATCCAAAATAACTTCAGAATGACAAAAATACATTTCCTAATCATAAAGCACCTTTTAAAACAAGAAGTTACATTGAATTAGATATTTATTCAGCAGGCATCCTGGGAGACCTAGGGTAATTGCTACCATTTTTTGAGCTTACTACTAAGCTCTGCTCATGTATATGCCTACAAATGGGTATTATGTTTTGTTTATAGATGAAGAATCCACCTTAGGTGAGATCTGGCAACTTTCCCAAAGTCACATAATATGTGGCAGAGGTGAGACTGAAACCAGGCCTATTTGGCTCTTAAAGCTGAGTTCTGTTTCCTACATCACGTAGCCCCTAATGTCTGTAAGAATTGTGTGCTCTTATTCACTTAACAAATTTATGGCCGGGCACGGTGGCTCATGCTTGTAATTCCACTTTGGGAGGCTGAGGCAGGAGGGTCACTTGAGGTCAGGAGTTTGAAACCAGCCAGGGCAACATAGCCAGACCTCATCTCTCTCTTTCTCTTTTTTTTTTTTTTTTTTTTTTTTGGAGAGGGAGTCTCACTCTGTCACCCAGGCTGGAGTGCAATGGCTCGATCTTGGCTCACTGCAACCTCCACCTCCTGGGTCCAAATGATTCTCCTGCCTCAGCCTGCTGAGTAGCTGGGATTACAGGCACGTGCCAACATGCCTGGCGAATATTTGTATTTTTAGTAGAGACAGGGTTTCATCATATTGGCCAAGTTGGTCTTGAACTCCTGACTTCATGATCTGCCCACCTCAACCTCCCAAAGTGCTAGGATTACAGGCATGAGCCACCACACCCAGCCTCATCTCTTAAAAAAAAAAAAAAAATTACATTGAGGACCAGACCCAACCCCTTGTTCCTATGGAGCTCATGTCCTAGTGGGAGACACTCGCATTCACTGCGCAGTCACTGACATGGATGTAAAATTGCCATGGGATTCAGTGCTGTGAAGGGAAGATCCATATTCTTTGAAAGCATCATGGGGGAGGGAATCTGACTGAGTCGGGAAGGTAAGAAAGGTTGTGTGGTTGGAGAAAGGACAAAGCAGGACGAGATAAAGAGGCCAGCAGGGATCAGAGTTGCAGGGCCTCACAGATCATGTGTGAGGTGTTAGATGTAGAAACATGAACTCACAATCTAACAGGGAAACAGACATGTAAACAGACAAGGCAGGTACAGGTCTTCCAGACAGAGGGAACATTGTGTGCAAGGGCGTGGTGGAGTGAAATAGATGGAGTGCTGCCTACGACTTTAGCACAAGACTTTGGCCCTGTGAGAGTCCCACGTGCATCTGGGAAAATGATGGCAGAGGAGGCTTTAAGTAGTCAGAGATCTTGGATACCTTGCACACTGTCTGGGCTCCTGTAGATGGGGGTATACTGGAGAGTTTTGGGAATGGAAGAGGTCACATTTGCATTTTAAATCATGCATTTGGGCAGTTTTGAGGAGCATGATGCCAGGAGCCTGAGATAACAGTTACAGATTGATCATAAGAGACCAAGCAAAAAGAAAAAATGAAGGAAGAATACTAGCATTTAAAAAAAAGAGACCAGGCAAGAAATGGTGAGGTCAGGAACTGAGATGTGGCAGTGCAGATGATAAGGAGAGAGAGAGAAAGCAAAGAGATCAACCAAGCTCTGATCTAGGTGCCCTAATGCCATTAACTAGGCTAGGAAATGCAGGGAAAGGGCAGATAGTAAGCGTAGTCAAGCAAGCCTGGTCCAATGGCACATCCAAGAGAAAGTGTCCAGAAGGCAGGTGAATAAACTAACTCGGTGCTCAGGTGGGAACTTGGCTACATTTAGATATGGCACCTGTAGCCTGTGGCAGATTGTATGAGTGTGGCTAAGATCATCTAGGGAAGATGGATTGGGTATGAAGGCCAAAGCCTTGGGGAATGTCAGTATTTAATAAAGGTCATGGGGCCAATGAGGAGGGAGACTGAGAAGGGGTGCTTGGGTCAGCAGAGATTCTAGCCAACATGAAGATGTCTCAAGGTTTGTTTCTTCTGGGCCTGGAAGCCTCAGGTCAAATTTTTGTTTGTTTTTATTTTTGAGACAGAGTCTTGCTCCATTGCCCAGGCTGGAGTGCAGGGGTTCAGTCTCACCGCAATCTCTGACTTCCTGGCTGAAGGGATTCTCCTTCCTCAGCCTCCCAGGTAGTTGGGATTACAGGTGTCCACCACCATGCCCAGCTAATTTTTGTGTTTTGAGTAGAGACAGAGTGTCTACATGTTGGCAGCTTGGTCTCAAACTCCTGACCTCAAGTGATCTGCCCACCTCAGCCTCCCAAAGTGCTGGGATTACAGGTATGAGCCACTGTACCTGGCCCAGAATTTTTACTTTTCTTATTTTGGTTGTGAAAATTAAATGAGACAGCATATGGCACTCACTATGACCAGGTGCTAGGCTAAAATCTTGGTAATAGAAGCTATTATTTTATCCAATAAAGTATTGAGCACCTACTACACGCAAAGCAGATAGTTTACAGAGACTCAGGCTCCAGCTTCAGGGAGCCTACAGTCTAGGGGGCCACATTCTGTTATACCTCCCTAAGGAGTATTTCTCGTTAGTCTTGGGCTTCTGCTGTGGGTTGGGAACCTAGGTGACCCTAATGCACAGGTGCCACTTCTCCCCCAAACCCCGAGGCACCATTGTTAATCATTTCTGCTTACAAATCTGATATCTAGGACCAGGTGGAGTGGCTCACACCTGTAATCCTAGCACTTTAGGAGGCTAAGGTGGATTGCTTGACCCAGCCTAAGCAAGATAGCCAGGCCCTATCTCTACAAAATATTTAAAAATTAGCCTGGTGTGGTGGCATGCACCTGTAGTCCCAGCTACTCAGGAGTATGAGGTGAGCAGATCACTTGAGCCCAGGAGTTTGAGGCTGCATGAGCTATGATCTCCCCACTACACCCTAGCCTGGGCAACAGAGTGAAAACTCATCTCAAAAAAAAAAAAATCTGGTATCTGGGGTAATTGTTGGGTACCTACTGTAAATCTGCTGTAGCATCCATTCCTCCATTCTGTGGGATGGACTTGGAAGGAGCAGAAATCTCAACCTAACAGGAGAGCAGAGAAAATAGCTGCTGGAGTGGAAAGAAACCTGGGCTGGGGCTCCAAATGCCTGGGCTGCGGGCCTGGCTCCAGCCCCACTGGCCCAGTAGCTTAGGTCAGTCATCTTCCCTTCCTTAACTGCGACTTTTTCATCTGTAGAAAGACATCATAAAACTATTTATTGATTTTACCTTTGAGCCAGGTGGAGGAGGCTGTGAGAATATGATGCTTGGATCTTTGAAACTTTCCTTGCTTCATGTCACCCAAACAAGATGAAAGGCTTGTGTGTCACAGGTAAGTGAAATGAAAGCAACATTCATCACACACGGGCGTGCTCAGGAGAGGAGAGCATGGAGAAATTCTCACCGCTAAGGAAACCTGGGAAGATTGCCTAGGGCTCCCACTCCCCACCCCAGAAATCCTCCTATCTCTGGCCTTTCACCTTGCCCCTGTCACAGTTTAGGTAGTTACATGTGTCTGGGTCTCCTTGCGCCTTTTCCTTTCAAGCCTTGCTTTCCAGGGAAGCCCTCAGCTCTCTGTCCTTGAGGGCTCTTCTAAGGGACAATGCCTGGTACGGTGACTCCCCCCGGAATTCCCCCTGCTCCAATAAGCCTGGTGGGGACAAGTCCTCTCTTTGTTTCCTCTATTCTGGGTCAGTGTCCTTTTCAAAGCACTGAGGTCTCCACCCTAAGGAGGGAAGGGCTGTGTTATCTGTTTGGGAGACAGGGAGCAAGGAAGACGCCTTAATTTCAGATACTTTAAGTGTCTCAATGGTTTTATTCTCTAAGCAAAAATATTCTGCTCTAAGTGTGGTGGGTCCTAGACATGTGGAAAACAGGTCTGAGCCTGCAGAGAGTCTCCTTGGCTACCATCTCCCCTGACCCACACAGTATGCCTCTGCTTTGGGTGAATTCACCTTTCCTCCTCTCTCCTTGAACCAATTAAGACCTTGAATGCACCTTCAGGTGAGGTATCAAATTCCCTCTCCCTGTACTCCATCCTCCATTTAGATCTCAGGGAAATGGCCCTTAGAAATGGGCCACAGGCCAGACACAGCAGCAATCTCAGCACTTTGGAAAGATGAGGCTGGTGAATCACAGGCGCCCAGGAGTTGGATACCAGCCTAGGCAACATGGCCAAACTGTCTCTACTAAAAATAAAAATAAAAAATAGCCTGGCATGGTGGCACATACCTGTAGTCCCAGCTACTCAGGAGGCTGAAACGGAAGGATCACCTCAGTAGAGGCTGCAGTGAGCTATAATCCTGCCACTGCACTATGGCCTGGGCAACGGGAGTGTGACACTATCTCAAAAACAAAGAAAGAAAAGAGAAGGAGAGAGAAATAAAAGAGAAAGAGAGACAGAGGAAGGAAGAGAAGGAGAAAAAGAAATGGGCCACTGAATAATCAGGAGACCTAGGACTCCCGGATCTCCACTTCCTGACAACTTGTGGGTTCAGTCAGTGCACCCAACCCCTGCCAAATTCCAAGGAAGGAGGCTTAGCAGAGCATAGCTGTTACCCTTTTATCTCTCCAATACCCTTCTTCAAGGTCTCTGGCAGGCAAAATGGGCCGTAAAAGGATTAAACAGATGATCTGTTAATTAAAGGCCTTAATTGGCCCAAGGCTGGGCCGAGTGAGACCAAGGTGTCTGCTGCTCAGAGCCACTGGGGAAACGGGATCTGGAAAGCCAGTGTTGGATTTGATTAGTGAGCTTCTTGGGTGACTCTGCCATCTAGATCAGGAAATAAATGTCCCTGGGAATGAATGGTTTAGATATTTTGTCTTCCAGAACCTTCTAGAACCTAATGCCAAGGGGAGAGGAATAGGACAGCCTAAATAGCAGAGCTCTGTAGATGTGGAGGGGTCCTTGGGCTGATGGGTGGGTGTGGGGGTGCCCCCTTGGGAGGGAGGAAAAGGCAGGTTGGCTTCCTGGTTGGGGCTCCCCTGCTGTTTCAGCAGAGCACTCTCTTCCACCCCAGCTGCCCCACATCTCCCTCTGCTCTTTCTTTCCCCCTCCTCCTTTGCCACTCCTCCTCCTTCTTCTTCTTCCAGAATGTCTCTCCAGGCTGGGCCACCTCACCCCCTCCCCTTCCCCTTTCCTGTAACTGAAGCTGTTGTTGGGAGTTGGAGGTGCCGGGCTGGTTTGAAAGGAGGCCCTGCTGCTTTTCAGGGAGGAATTGAAACCGTGGAGCTGGGGCTGAGGGGAGGCAGCGGAGTGGGAGGGGATGGCTTGAGAAATAAAAGCGGCTGCATCTCCATCTGGGAAACCAACTTTGATTTACTAGCAAGGACCTGGCTCTCCCACTACCCCCACCCTTGCCCACTCCCCCTCCTTCCCTGGACTTTGCTTTGTGGTGACAACTGGGGGATGGAGGGCGGACCCCCTCCCAACCTAAAAGCCTGCTCTTGCCCTGGGAGGACCAGCCTAGAGGAGGAAGGCCTAGGGGACCCTGCTCAGTCAGGCTGCAGATGCGGCTGAAGGGGGCCCAACATCTCAGGAAACTGGGAGGGGAATGGATACCCCTGGGAAGGAGGAAAGCCTTTTGGCCTGGCCCAGGTAGACTCAGCCCTGCTCTGGCTTGGGGGCCAGCCCCTCCCTGAATGTGGGGCTGGGATGGGGCACAGAGGGAGAAGGCCAGGGCTTTTTTATTTATCTATGACCTTCCCCTCAACTGGGAGACTTGGGGGCCACAGCTGCCTAGGAAGAGCCAAGAAAAGAAAATGACTGAGAAGGAAAATCTATTGTAATAGACTATTTTGTGTTGAAATCCAGTGTGAGCTATGGAGGACATTGGGTTCTGGTGGGGACCTGAGCCATTTTGGGTGGAAGTGCTACCTTTTTCCTCCCTTCCTCTCTTGTCCTCTCTGTTTCACTTTTCTTCTACTCTGTCTAATTCTTAAACCCCTCAAGGTTGAACAGGCTCTCTAACCAAACCCCTGCAATTGAAATAGTATCCCGAAGATCCTAAACCCCAGGGCCAGAGTGGAAATTCAGAAAAAAGTGAGTCATAACTTCAGGAAATGCTTATGCATTTCCCTGTTGTCAATTGACTCCATGCATTCCTCCTTCGTGGGGTAGTGAAAGTTTAAATCTCTGGACTCCTGGGTTCTAGGCAGAGCCCCTTTCTTCTGAGCCTCCATCACAGCAGCATTTTTCAGGGTTCAGCATCCAACTTTCAGGACTAGCTCTTAGGAGAGAAAGGGACTAATTTGGCACAAATCTAATCTTTTCTGAGCTCACAGCAGTGTCTGGGACTGCCCCATCAGAGCTCCTACCCAAGGACAAAGTTTCTGAAAGCCGAGTCCACATGCTTCAGGATCATGGCAGGAGGGGCAATGGGACCTGGGGTTTACCTGTTAGAAATACAGATTCCTGGGCCCTGCCCACTGATCCAAATACATCATCCCCAAGTGATTCATATGCACACTTATAAAGCTATCTGCTTTCCAGACCTCCAGACCATTCAGTTAGCTTTCAGAGCCCTAGTTACTTTTTTTTTTTTTTTTTTCCAGACAGGGTCTTGTTCTGTCACCCAGGTTGGAGTATAGTGGCATAATCATAGCTCACTGCAGCCTCAAACTCCTGGGCTCAAGAGATCCTCCCACCATTCCCACCTCCTTCCTGTACTGCAGAGGTTGGAAGCCAAAAGCCTCCTCTCTCGGCCTCCCTTTCATCTAGAGCTCTGGATGCAAAATGTACTCATTGGAGATTTGGAAGGTGGAAGGGCAAATGAGGCCATGTTCTTGCTGCTGTGGGCTATTTCTGCTGGCATGCAAGGTCTTGGAGATGGGGTTTGTCCTGTAGCAGCACAGTGTCCAGTCTCTGTGACAGCAGTAGCAGCAGTGACACTGATCCCTAGGCGCAGTTACCCTGCTTTAGTTCCAATGGCAGCCTCTTTATTTCTTTTCTTTTCTTTTTTATTTCTTTTTTGAGACAGAGTTTCACTCTGTCCCCCAGGCTGGAATGCAGTGGTGTGAACTTGGCTCACTACAACTCCCCCTCCTGGGCTCAAGCGATTATCTTGTTTCAGCTTCCTGAGTAGCTGGGATTACAGGCGGGCACCATCACACCCAGCTAATTTTTTATGTTTAGTAGAGACAGGGTTTTGTCATGTTGGTCACGGTGGTCTCAAACTCCTGATCTCAAGTGATCCACCCACCTCGGCCTCCCAAAGTACAGGGATTACAGGCATGAGCCAAGGTGCCCAGCCCCAATGGCAGCCTCTTGATCCTCCTACCTGCTTGTGGTAGAGGTAGCAGCTTCTACTGGAGGGTCATTTCTGTGGCTTTGTGACAGTCTACTCCTCCAGGCCATCCAGCAGTTTCACAAGCACCTAGTTTCCTGTTGTCATAGTCTGCTTGGGCCGCCATAACAAAATGCTGTAGATTGGGTGGCTTAAATGACAGAAATTTATTTTCTCATAGTTCTGGAAGCTGGAAGTCTGAGATCAGGATGCCAGCGTGGTTGGGTTCTGGCTAAGGCTTTCTTTCTGGCTTGTAGATGGCCACCTTCTCAGTGTTCACGTGGCCTTTCCTTGGTGTGTGTAGGTTGCGGGGGGAGAGATTTCTCTCTGTTCCCCTTATAAGGCCACCAATCCTATCAGATTGGGGGAGACCCTTCCAACCTTATTGAACATTAATTACCTCCTAAGACCCATATCTCCAAATACAATCACATTGAGAGTTTGGGCTTTAACATATGAAATTTGTGGGACCACAGTTTAGTTTGGTCTATGGCATCTGTATTGAATCTTTTTATTTTTGAGACAGAGTCTTACTCTGTTGCTCAGGCTGGAATGCAGTGTTACAGTCTTTGCTCACTGTACCCTGGACCTCCCAGTATCAAGCAATCCTCCCATTTCGGCCTCCTGACTAGCTAGGAGCACAGACACCCACCATCATGCTGGGCTAATTTTTTCTATTTTGGGTAGAGATGGGGTGTCACCATGTTGCCCAGGCTGGTCTGGAACTCCTGAGCTCAAGCGATTCATCCACCTCAGCCTCCCAGAGTGTGGGGATTACAGGCATGAGCCATAGCACCTAGCCTGAATCTCTTTTTTGATTAAACACCTAGAGTCATTCCACCACTGTAAATCCTTGAAGTCCCCTTCTCTGTGGTACTTCCCTGATACCACTCTGGTCCTTTCTCTGAGTTGATGTTTATCTTATAGCATTCAGCATGTGGCATGTGTTACTTACATATGTCTAACTACTACCTCCCCACCCCCCAACAAGATAATCTCGAGGGCAGAGGCTGCGTCTTGGGTTTTGCACATATCTGAGTGCCTTGTGTGTCACAGGCACTCAAGAAAATTGTTAAATGAATCAAGGCTCTCTGTAAATACAGCAAGGTCTGAACTCCCTGGGCTGGGTAATCCAGAGACACAAATATCCTGCCCTGGACAGCGAGCCCAATTCCCTTCCTCATACATTCTGCCCCACCTCTGGAACCCACACTTAGCGAGGGGAGAAGCTCAGCTCTGAGGAGGAAAAACGAGCAAGCCAGGTTTCTAGGGTCCAGAACAAGACACTGTCTCAAACCAAACAAACAAAACAAATGTATTCTCTTTTTTTTCTTTAAATATATTCTCATCTCCAATCTGAGAAAGAGTGAAATGACAAATCTGACATCACCGTGAGAACCCATGAAGTGGACATAGGACACCTAACTGCTCGTGTCCTGGTCTTGGTGCTTAGTACTTTTCTGACCTTCAGTGAATCTTTTTCCTTCTCTGAGTATCGGTTTCCCCATCTGTAGAATGGGCACAATCAATCTGTCCTGTTCCCTCTGAAGTGAGGACTGAATGAGAAACTGGATTTGTATGGAGAGTTGCTTTGGAAAAGGGAGCTCAGATGGTGCATGCTGTTCTGTAACCTGGAAGCAGAATATCACCCAGAGGTCACCATGGGGGCCTGCACACACACATGGGGCAGACCTAGTCATGAGGCAGCATGCTGGGCAGACCACCGTCCTGGACTTGGACTCAATGGATGCAGCCCTGCATCCTCATTGCATTCCCTGAGATAGGTCACTCTCTTTCTGAAGCTCCAACTATTCATCAATAAGAGACGGACACTAATCTTCTCTTGAAGGGTGGGGAAGATAAGACCAAGCTGTGGCTTTACATAGCGGACACTCAGTATAAGCCTTTAGTGTTGGTTCTTCCTGCTCTCCCTAGATCAGGCAGAGGCAGCTGGAGAAGGAAGTTTTCCAGGGAGTTGTGGCAGGTGTCAGACTTCTTTTTTTTTTTTTTTTTTTGACGGCGTTTTGCTCTTGTTGCTCAGGCTGGAGTGCAGTGACACGATCTTGGCTCACCACAACCTCTGCTTCCTGGGTTCAAGCGATTCTCCTGCCTCAGCCTCCCTAGTAGCTGGGAATAGAGGTATGCACCACCAGGCCTGGCTAATTTTGTATTTTTAGTAGAGACGCGGTTTCTCCATGTTGGCGAGGATGGTCTCCATCTCTTGACCTCATGATCCACCCACATCAGCCTCCCAAAGTGCTGGGATTACAGGCGTGAGCCACTGTGCCCAGCTTTTTTTTTGTTTGTTTCCAGACAGTTTTTCTCTATCACCGAGGTTAGAATGCGGTGGCACAATCTCCACTCACAGCAATCTCCACCTCCCAGGTTCAAGCAATTCTCCTGCCTCACCCTCCCAAGTAGCTGGGATTACAGGCGCTCGCCACCATGCCCAGCTAATTTTTGTATTTTTAGTAGAGACGGGGTTTCGCCATGTTGTCCAGGCTGGTCTGGAACTCCTGACCTCAGGTGATCCATCGGCCTCACTCCCAAAGTGCTGGGGTTACAGGTGTGAGCCACTGCACCGGCCAGGGTGTCAGACTTCTAAGACTCTGGGGGTTGGGTTGCTTTCTCCCGTGGCTGGATCACTGATTAATCCTTGAGGAATCTTGAGGCCTAGGGGTTGATAGTCTAGAGGGACACATATGCGAATGCTGGTTAAAGTAAGGAAGAGTCTACAAGGGACTTCAGTTTTGGGGACAGATTGATACAGCCTCTTTGAAGCTGGGGCTGACCCAATCACTCTCCAAGCATTCCTCTTCTGAGGCACACCTCTCCAAACTCTTCCAGTCATCTCTAAGCGTCCCAAAAAGGTAGAAACGGACTCATTAGGAAGTGAAGAAAGAGATCAGGGCCTCAGCTCTGCAAAGCTCCTTTCAGGCCCCTTGGGAGGAGCCTGAATGATGAGGCAGCTTGTTGGGGAGGGACTCCAGTGATGGAACTGGGAGAGGCAATTCCTACCTTGTGGATGGGATTCACTAGGAAGAGAAGAAAAACACTTCCCTCCTCTCCCCAGGAAGTTTTCCTTTCCTGCAGCTGGTGCCCCAAGGATCCCTCCCTCCCATCCCAGGCCCTTTCCTTAGAGACAGCCCGCTGAGCCTGGAATGAGAAGAATCTGAACTACAAACAGACCTCCCAGAGGCACCCCCAACTCTCTGGTAACCACTCTTAGCCAGCAAAAAGCTGGCTTCCTGGAGTGGAGATTGGGAGGCCGGGCTGGGGTCTGGGCCTTGGAGAAGGGGCCTAGTTGGGATGAGGTGGCATGTTTTCCTGAAGAGAGAGGGGAGGGAAAAGTTGAGGCCAAGATAGGGACCAGGTCACATAAGAACCATTTTCCAGGCAGGGTACAGTGGCTCTGCACTTTGGGAGGCCGAGGTGAGCAGATCACTTAAGGCTAGGAGTTTGAAACTAGCCTGGCCAACATGGTGAAACCCCATCTCTACTAAAAATACAAAATTAGCGGTATGTGGTGGCAGGTGCCCTGTAATTCCAGCTGTTTGGGAGGCTGAGGCACAAGAATCACTTGAACCCAGGAGGCAGAAGTTGCAGCAAGCCGAGATCACGTCACTGCACTCCACCAGCACTCCAGCCTGGGTGACAGAGCAAGACTCCATCTCAAAAATAAATAAATAAATAAATACATAAAAGAACCATCTTCCAAACCCAATATCAGAAAATCAGAACCAGCAATAGTATACTTGCAGGGGCCATGGAATTGTGAAATTAAGCCTGTCCCAGGATGATCCAAGCTGTGAGGCCCGTGCTCCAAGAGTGACAAGCAATTGCCCAAACCCAAATACAACCTGGGAAGAGAGAAAGAACCTGTTAGTGCCCCTGCCCCCCTCACTCCCTTCCTGTCTGAAACACACAGTTCAGGTGGCCTCCAGAGGACATGCTCCCCCAGCCCTGTCTGGGCTGCATAACTGAGTGAGAAGCCAGTGAATGGGCTTTGGGGAGTTGAGGGCAGGGGTTGGAAGCAGAAGAAAGATGGAGAGACCTGCCAAAAGGACAGGTGGCACAGAGCCAGAGGAGCCCCTCATGCCTGCCACACTTCCCCAGACCCTGGCCTTCTGCCCACTGTCCCCCTAGCATCCCTCCTCTCACCTGGACCCAGTCTGGGGCTTTGATGTGAGTCAGCCAGGGCTGTCAGTGCCCAGGGATGCCAGGCAGTGTACCAGTGGGGGAACCCTGGGGAGGAGAGGTTGCTGAGGCTGGAAGCTGCCTTAGGCACGTGGACCTCTTTGCAGGGGCCTCTCTCTCCAGCTTGTATAACACAGCTCCTGCCAAGGGTGGTATAGAAAGGCACAGAGCCCACAGCGGGCTGGGGAAGGCCACTGAAAAGGCAGCTTAAGGGCTTCCTGCTGGGTGAGATGGATTAGGGGCCTGTCGGGAGGGAGCCGGGCAGTGAGAAAGGCGCCAGCCCAGCGCCACAGCCCCTTGGCCAAGGCCCTCTGGGAGCAGGCACCCCTGGGTGTCTGGTAAGTGGGCAGTCAGGTCAGCATCCTCCACCTGGCCCAGGGGCTGGGAGGTTGAGGACCCAGCTGGGGTGACACAGAGGGACAGGGAGCTAGAACAAGGGGCCTCCAAAGTAGAGGTGGGCAGGAACGGAGAAGACATTTCTCGAGGAGCAAGTAGACTTCTAGCAGGAAAAGGGGGGAGGGAAAGAGCTGACTCACCAGCTATTCTACCCGGGTTGCGCCGCTGCCTCTCACAGTGAGGGTCTCATCCCAGAGATTTCCTGCTGGGAGGGGAGGGGACAACCCTTCCTATCCTCCAGCCAGCCCTCTGCTTCTCAAGGACCCCAATGTGGAGCTGAGAGAAGGGGACCCACATGGTCCTAAAGTTTCCACACAAGCATTGATTTAGGAGAAGAGTGCAGGTGGCCACTAACACAAGCTGTGCTACTGAGAAACCTGGTGATAGTCTCTGGCTGCTTTTGCTTTGGGCTCCATTTGTCTAGTCCGTGAGATGGGATCTCTGAGGCCACACCATGGAGTGGGATGAGGACTGCTGGAGGAGTCAGGGGATCTGACTTAAGCTCTTGGAAACTTGTTTATTTTTCACTAAATATGGAAGAGAAGAGTCTGTTCCATTGATTAGATGGTGTATCTTTTAAGAGATGACACGTGGCCCAGCGCAGTGGCTCATGCCTGTAATCCCAGCACTTTGGGGGGCTGAGGCAGGTGGGTCACTGAAGGTCAGGAGTTTGAGACCAGCCTGGCCAACATGGTGAAGCCCTGTCTCTACTACTGAAAATACAAAAATTAGCCAGGCATGGTGGCGGGCTATAGTCATAGCTACCCGGGAGGCTGAGGCAGAAGAATGGCTTGAACCTGGGAGAGGGAGGTTGTAGTGAGCTGAGATCGCACCACTGCACTCCAGCCTGGGAAACAGAGTGAGATTCCATCTCAAATAAAGAAAGAGATGAGACGTGCATTCTGGAAATTGCAAAGTGTGATATGGCCGTGAGGTATCGTTATCCCTGAAGTGCTTGTATGTGTGTTTCCATCCTTTTGATGGATGTTTCAGGGGAGGGGAGGGACACACTGAGAACCAGGGACTGCTATGTGGGATGCTTTGCAACTCTCTATCTTCACAAGGATTTTGAGAGAATGTTATTGTTGTCCCCATTTTACAGATGAGAAAACTGAGGCTCAATCGCAGATATAACTGCCCAAGTTTGCAGAAGCCCATAAAAAGGGGCATCTGAATTAGAAAGCAAGATTCTCGGGTCTCTAACAGGTCATGTGGCCCCAGGGTCTGGAAGCATTAGTCATAGGTCTCTATGTTTAGAGCAAAGATTTCCCCAACGGTTTGAGTCCTCCTTTTCCCTCTAGTTAGGCTCAGTTAGGAACTAGGCTTGGATTCTCAAAACCCTTCTCCCCAGCGTACAAAAGTTTAGGGAGGGTTTGCAAAGTGGGTGAGAAAGTCTGAAGTGGGCCCAGATGACCAGATAAGATACGCGTGGCCACTGGGGACATTCTCTGGGGAGAAGGGACTCCAGGGAGGGGTACTTCAGCCTCGGCATCCCTGGATCAGAACCGCCCTGTCTCCCATCTCAGCGGGGCCAGGCCCCTTCTTTGTGCTCGGTTTTTTCCCACAGTCCAGCAAGGGGGGTGCTGGGATCCCAGGCCCACCCCCTCCTGCTGGGCGGCACCCCATCAACCCCCACATAAAAAGCTTGAGAGTGGAGAAGGAGGGGGCGTTCTCACTCTGAGGAGGCCTGGGCACCCTTCTCCCTTTCTGGGGAACAAGAAACTTGCTGATGTCTTGGGCCCCTTCCCCAGCCCCTGGCCCCAGCGCTGGCTCCCCCAGACAAAAAGCTGCTTTACATGAGAAGAGCGGGCTGGCCTGGCCTGACTCGGGCACTCAAAGAGGCGGTAGCCCCTGACAGCCGCCAGACTGCCCCTTCCCCCGAGCCGAGCCAAGGCCTCGTTTAGTTGCAATTAGCAATTCTTTGCATATCCCCCCAAGGGGCTGAGAGGGTTGCTCGCCCTCACCTCCCAAACTCAGCCTTCAACCTTAGGAAGCCTCCCAGCCAGGGGTCCCCTTTCTGTCTCCTCCCTCCTCCCTCCTCCCCAGACGCCTCCTTGCTGCCCCACCCCCAGTTCACAGACTAGCTCGTTGACTTTCTGAGTTCTCCAAAGGGGAGGCACCCAGAGGGTCCAAACCTAGGGTGCTCAGGGTCAGGGTAGGCGTGACCCCTTCCTCAATCCACACTTCCCCTTTTCCCCTCCCTTCCTACTTCCCATCTCTCTCCAAATCAGGAGTAGCTTTTGGAGCCACTGGGAGGGAAGAGAGGTTTTAAGAAAGATATCTGGGGCCGGGCATGGTGCCTCACGACTGTAATCCCAGCACTTTGGGACGCCAAGGTGGGTAGATTACAAGACCAGGGGTTCGAGACCAGCCTGGCCAACACGGTGAAACCCTGTCTCTACTAAAAATACAAAAATTAGCTGGGTGTGGTGGCACACTCCTGTAATCCTGGCTACTCGGGAGGCTGAGGCAGGAGAATTGCTAGAACCCAGGACGCAGAAGTTGTTAGTGAGCTGAGATCATACCACTACACTCCAGCCTGGGCTCGGGGTGGGGAGGGGGTGGTAGAAACAGATCTGAGGGTGAACTGCTGGCGCAGAGGTCCGGGGGTGCTTGAGGAGGGGAGGGGGCTCTTTCTCGAAGGCAGTCAGGGACTCACCTCTTCTCCCCAGGCTGGCCTACCCCTTGATGCTATCATGTGGTTCTCTCCTTCACTCGGAAGGGCTTCTGTGCAGGGCTGGGGACCTAGAGCCCTCTGATGCCACACCCAGGCAGTGGTAGGGTGGTGCAGCTTTAGAAAACCGCTAAGAGGAAATAGAACCCCAGAGCTCTGTTTAGGCTCACACAAATCCACTCCTCAGTATCTGATCCACCCATGACAGGGTGGGGGGGGTGGGGGGGGAGGGGAGGGAGAGTCAGGAACGTCTTCAAGCCCTTGATCCACATTACTTTTCCCCAGGTTCCTCCCTTCTACTTCCCCTAGTCTCCCGTGGGCTTTTCCTGTCCCTACCAAGGGGAGCCCTTGGTACAGTGGGGGCTCCAGAGCTGGTGGAGGGTGGGGGACCAGCCAGGCTTGCACTCCCCACACCCACAGGGCCTTCCTTTCCCCATGGACTGAGACCAAGCATCCCTGGGGGAGAAGACTCCTTCTTTCAGCGATCCCATCCTTTAATTCTGCCCTGGCCTTAAAGGGCGGGGGGGGGGGTCTGTGGGGAGTGGGAGATGATGTACAACAAACACCTATGGTTCACCTTGTTATTAAGGCACAGGGCAAGGCAGAGGGACTAAGGCCCCTCCCCTAGGGTCATCTCAGCTCCACTTGCGGCTTTTCTGAAGGACTCAGGGATTCCTGGCTGGTATGGTGGTGAGGGGCATCTCCTAGGGTTCTCTAGGATGTGTGAAAGGAATAGGGCAGGACTGATTTAGAGGCACAGCAGAGGCTCATGGTTGAGCTGAAATGGGCTGGGTTATTTGGGGTGGTCCTCTCCCCATTTTAAGTATTGTAGTGTGCCCTGCACATGGGTGTGGGCAGTCATGGCTTAGGTTTAAGAGATAAAGGAGAAAGATCTAGCTCCTCTTACCAACCTGTGATGGGCTCTCAAAACTCACATCCTTGGAACCTGGCCTCACATGTCAGAACTAGGGAGAAAACTGCAGATTGACTCTGAAAGAAGGGGTTCATTGGAGGCCCCAGGTGTTTCTAGAGAAAGAATCACTCATGATTATTTCCTAGGGAATTTGCCTCTCTTTCCCTTCAGAAATCCACAGCCATTGTTTGGGAAGAAAAGGTGCCCTATATTTGTTTATTTTAATTATTAATTTGTTTTGTTTTTGAGACAGTCTCACTCTGTCATCCAGGCTAGAGTGCAGTGGTGTGATCTCGGCTCACTGCAACCTCCACCTCCCGGGTTCAAGCAATTCTCCTGCCTCAGCCTCCTGAGTAGCTGGGATTACACGTGCATGCCACTATGCCCAACTAATTTTTGTATTTTTAGGAGAGATGGGGTTTCACCATGATTGGTCAGGCTGGTCTCAAACTCCTGACTTCTTGATCCACCTGCCTGGGCCTCCTAAAGTGCTGGGATTACAAGCCTAAATTTTTAATTTTTTAAATAAATATATATATTTATTTACACATATATATACGTGTGTGTATGTATATGTGTGTATACACACACAGATATATATATATATATATATATATATGTATATATATATATATATTCTTTTTTTTTTTAAATAGAGACAAGGTCTCACTATGTTGCCCAGACTGGTCTCTAACTCCTGAGCTCCAGTGATCTGCCTGCCTCGGCCTCCCAAAGTGCTAGGATTACAGGCGTGAGCCACCGCACCCTGCCCAAAAGTGCCCTTTAAATGAAAGAAGGGATGTAAGTTCCCAGCTGGAGGTTGGGGGGTGCCAAAGAGGTAACTAGGAAAGTGAGGGCTGAGGTCCTAGCCCAAGGGAGAGAGGCACCATCTGGGGCTTCCTTCTCCAAATCTATCCCTGGGGCTTTCACTGGAAGCCTGGATTCCAGTTCCTCACAGGGCCTGGGGAGGCTAAGCATCTGGATCCCGGGACCCTGCCCCCTTCAGCTTGCTCAGAAGCTCTGGGTCGCTGGACCTGTGCAGCCCTGGTGGCCACCCAGCTCCCTTAGGAGGAAGGAATTGAATGGGGGTCAAGTGTTGGGAGGTCTGGGCAGGAAGCAGTTGTGAGCCAAAGGCAGGAAATATTCCTCAGGAGCTGTCCTCCCACAGCTAACCTCCTCGAGAAGACCATTTGCCGTCCTCCCCTCCAGAGCTGTGCAGGGAAATGGGGACAGAGGGTGAAGGAGGAAGGAGGCAGGGGCCCTGCCACTCACTGCCACCTCCCATTCCTGCCTGGCAATTTCCCTAGTCTGTCCAGGTCCAGACCCTCCCCAGCCTCAGGCATCCAGAGCTCCATCTGGCTGAGAGCCCCTCGATCTGGCCCCACAGTCTAGGCCCCCACAGTTTGCAGGTTGGCAGGCCTTGTCTCCCTCCACTCACCCAGGAACACTGGGCACCCAGCCCCGCTGCTGGCTGGCCTTGCCTCCCTGGCCTTTGCTGTTTTGGCTTTCCTGTTTCCCTCTGCTCTTCTCCCCAGGGCAGAATCCTACAAATCTTTAGAAATACAGCTGGAACCTGGAATCCACTGAGACAGCTACCCTGAAACTCTCTCCCTCGGGAATTCCCACCTCTGAGTTCCTACACCAAGTTGTTCTCACTTCTCAGAACACAGACCACATGTTCCCGTTTTTGAATTATTCAGATGAACCTGTCTGTCTTCCACCGAGCTGAGAGTTCCCAGAGTAGCTCTGCCCCACAGAAATAAGATGGAAGTCACAGATGCCAGATGACGTCTTGTTTTAAAAACGCAGTTGTTAGCTGGGCATGGTAGCTCACGCCTGTAATCTCAGCACCTTGAGAGACCAAGTAGTGGGCGGATCACGAGGTCAGATGCCATTTAAAATGTTCTATCCAGCCTGGGCAACATAGTGAGACCTCACCTGTTAAACAACCAAAAACCTACATAAAAGCTGGGTACGGTGGTGCATGCCTGTTGTCCCAGTGACTCAGGAGGCTGAGGAGGGAGGATAGATTGAGCCCAGGAGTTTGAGGCTACCATGAGCTATGGAAAAATTAACTTTTTGAGACAGGGTCTCACTTTGTCACCCAGGCTGGAGTGGAGTGGTGTGAACACAGCTCACTGCAGCCTCGACGTGCTGGACTCAGGCGATCCTCCCTCGCCCTCAGTCCCCACAAGTAGTAGCTAGGATTACAGGTGTGCGCCACCACGCCCAGCTAATTTTTGTATTTTTTGTAGACACAGGGTTTCACCATTTTTCCCAGGCTGGTCTTGAATTCCTGAGTTTAAGCACCTTGGCCTCTCAAAGTGTTGGGATTACAGGTGTGAGCCACTGTGTCCGGCTAAAATTAATTTTAATAATATATCTTATTTAACCCAGTAGATCCAAAATATTATCATTTCCACATGTAATCAATATAAAAGTTGATAATGCTGTATTTTACATTTTTCTCAATCTTTGGAATTCAGTATGTATTTTGAGCCTGCAGCACATCTCAGCTTGGATTAATCACGTGCTCTGCAGTCATGTGGCTGCTGGATGTTACACTGGACAGCACAGTTCTAGAGAACAGAGACAGAGCCCTGGGTCTATACTTTAAAAGTCCAGATAACGTCTTGTTTAAAAAGCCCAGTTGTATGGCCAGGCATATTGGCTCACGCCTGTAATCTCAGCACTTTGGTAAAAGGCGAAAAGATTTATATGATATGAAGAGAAATCAGAGCATAATCCCAGCACTTTGGGAGGCTGAGGTGGGCCGATAACCTGAGGTCAGGAGTTTGAGACCAGCCTGGCCAAGATGGCAAAACTCCATTCTAAAAGTACCTAAAGTAATGGGGGTGGCTGGGTGTGGTGGCTCACACCTGTAATCCCCGCACTTTGGGAGGCTGAGATGGGCGGATCACCTGAGGTCAGGTGTTCAAGACCAGCCTGGCCCATATGGTGAAACCCTATCTCTAATGAAAATACAAAATATTAGCTGGTCGTGGTGGTGGGCACCTGTAGTCCTAGCTACTTGGGAGGCTGAGGCAGAATCGCTTGAACCTGGGAGTTGGAGGTTGCAGTGAGCCAAGATCCCACCATTGCACTCCAGCCTGGGCAACAGAATGAGACTCTGTCTCAAAAAAAAAAAAAAAAAAAAAAGCCCAGTTGTTGGACTCAGACTGCATGGGTTTAAACACTGGCTCAACCTCTAGCTGTGTGACCTTAGACATGTCCCATAACCACTCTGTGCCTTAACTGTCTACTCTGTAAAACAGGCTTAACAACCCTCATAGAATTGCTGTGAGGATTAGGTAAAGAACTTAGATCAATGCCTGGCATACAGCAGGTGCTCACTAAAGGTTGGCTGTCTTCATCTCTGCAGGATGCTAACCTTGGCCCAAAACAATCATTTGTTTATTTGAGACAGGGTCCCTCACTCTTCAGCACCCAGGCTGAAGTGCAGTGGGATGATCTCAGCTAACGGCAACCTCCACCTCCTGGGTTCAGGAGGTCCTCTCACCTCAGCCTCCTTAACAGCTGGGACTACAGGCACACGCCACCACACCCTTTTGTAGAAAAGGGGTCTCACTATATTGCCCAGGCTGGTCTGAAACTCTTGGGCTTAAGCCATCCTCCTGCCTCTCAAAGTGCTGGGATCGAGAGATCCAAGATGGCCGATTAGCAACAGCTCAGGAATGTAGCTCCCAGTGAAAGCGCAGAGAACGAGTGGACGCCGCACTTTCCGACGAATTTTTGTTGCCCACAGACCGGGAGATTCCCGGCAGAGGAGACACACGGG